>ML677388.1:8838204-9028637 GCA_007922305.1 Dermatemys mawii
CCCCCCCCCGCCATTGCGCACGTCCGTCCCCCTGCCCCTCACTGTGCCCTCGCCTCTTCCAGGGGCTGGGCTCCCTCCCACGGGGGAGCTGCACATCTGGGTGAAGGCAGCGCAGAGTCTCATTCCCATCCAGAGCGGCACCCTCGACTCCTTCGTTCAATGGTAAGGCCGGTGCCAGGGCCGCGGGCAGCGGCCGGGCACCCATGGGGGGAGGCAGGGCTGGAGCCGAGGGAGACAGGCTGGAGGTCTGGGGGTGCCCCGGAGCCATGCCAGGCTGCAGGCTGCCTGCTGCTGAGACAGAGGGCACAGGCGTCTGGGGCCTTCCCCCCACAATCCCACGGCTCTCAGCCCCCCCTTCTCAGGCCATAGCAGGTCAACACCGTTTCTTCCCTCTGGCGCCGAGGCCCCTGGTGTTTTCTTCCTGCACCCCCACGCCCTGGGATCCTCTGCAGGGGAACAAGCCAGCAGCACCCCCCGCCCCGACTGGTCCCCCCCACTCTCAGGTTGCGCTTCCCCCCCCTCAGCTACGTCCTGCCCGACGACAGCAAGACCAGCTGCCAGAAGACGCGGGTAGTGAAACGGAGTCTGAGCCCCGTGTTCAACCACACCATGGTGTACGACGGGTTCGAGGCCAAGGACCTGAGCGAGGCCTGCGCCGAGTTCACCGTCTGGGAGCACGAGACCTTCTCCAAGCAGCAGCTGGGCGGCGTCCGGCTCAGCCTGGGCACAGGTGAGTGGGCGCCCGGCGGGGGCATGGAGCCCCTGAGGGGTGGGTGGGGCCTGTGTGCCAGGGGAGGGAGGTGTCCGCAGGGGGCTGGGTTAAGCTGTCCTGGCATGGGCACCTCTGCCCTATGGCGCAGGCATTACAGGGAGGGCTCCCCTCCCCCCAGGGGCTGGCCCACTGCTGCTTCCCTAACCCCCTTCCTGCATTGCCATCATCTCTGGGATTCCCAGAGCAGCAGCCCTGGGCCGAGGCCGTGCCCACGGTCCCTATTGGACACCATTCCTCTGCTGGGGGCACACAAGGCCAGGCCTGTTACCGCGGGGGGCAGAGAGGGGGACGCCGGGGGCTATGTCCACACCCAGGGCAGGGGCTAGGGCTCTCTGCCCAGGCAGCCAGCTCTTGGCCATTACCTGACCCGTGGAAGGGGTTGTGGGCCGATATAGGCACCAGGAGGATACAGGCCCCTGGTGCCCTTGGGCAGGGACTGCTGGAGAGTGCGGTGTGGGGGGAGAGATCCCGCACGGGCTACGTCGGTCACACACCCTCCCCGGCCCAGCCGCTGACGATGCCGCTTTGTGGTCCCGCAGGAAGCAGCTACGGGCTGCCCGTGGCCTGGATGGACTCCACGGAGGAGGAGCGGCAGGTCTGGGGGAGCCTGTTGGTGGAGCCCCGCCAGTGGGTGGAAGCGCTGCTGCCCCTGCGGACGAACCTCACCCCCCGGACTTAGCCGCTGGCGCCGGTGCCGCCTCTGGACGCCTCCCCCGGCTCCTGCTTCAGGGGGCCTGTGAGGGCCGGGACTTTCTGGGCCTGGGTGCGTTGGCTAGAGCGGAACTGAGGTGCCGGGGCACCGGCCCGGCCTCTCCCTGTGACTGTACAGAAAATAAACCCTGCTGCAGCTGCCGGCCTGGGCGAGATCTGTGCTCATCTGGCTGGTACTGCCAGCGAGCGGGGCCATGGGAGGGGCTTACTGCCACCTGATACCTTCCCTCCCCCCCACCCCAAGCACAGGGCAGAAGAGGGAGGGGCTGCTGAACGCTGGAGGAGCAGGATTCAGACAGGCCCAGGGGAGGGACGGAGGGGGATGCTTGCTGGGAAGGGGGAGGTAGAGGGGAGGGGGAGGGGGAACAGGGCTCCAAGCAGCTGCTGGGCCCACAGCCTGCCCTGCCACCCCCCAGGGCAGGAGGAACCAGGCTCCATTTTCCTTTTGCAGACAGGGGGTGCCACCTCCCTCCATTCTGCCCCAAGGAGGAGGTAGCCGGGGGCACAGCTGGGAGGCTGTTTATTGCAGTGCAGGGCACATCCCCGCTTGCTGTAGCTTAGTCACTGCGGGGCAGGCTGAGGCCCCCGCGGTCCCGTTAGTTTCACCAGCAAAGCCCCCCGGCCTGCTGTGGGCACCTCCTTTGCCAGCCGGGCTGGGGCGGCAGCCGTCCCTCAGCACACGCCCCCGCTCTCCCGCTCGCTACACGACGCGGGCCCAGGATCCAGCAGAGCGTCGGGCGTGAGGCTGCTCTGGGCCCCGGTGCCCGGCGGAGCGATGGCGGGAGCCCCCTGCCAGCTCGAGGGCAGAGGCGGCGTGGCTGGGCAGCAGGGCGTGAAGGCAGCGATGCACTGGTCAGCCCTGGCTGGGCGTGGGCGCTCGGTGAGGCCGATGCCGCAGGAGAGGCAGCGGCCGCCCCGTCTCTCACTCGGCTTCCCGCTGGGCCTGCTGGGCCAGGGATTTCCGGTGCTCCTGGATGGCTCCCCATAGCCTGCACACCAGCCCCCCTCTGGCAGGGAGAGATGGAGACGAGTGAGACACACCCCGGACCCCTGCCCCCTTCGCACCCGCTGCAACCCGCCTCAGCAAGGCCCCGGGGACGGGACAGGGGCCACCCAGAGGGGATGTCCCAGGGGCCCCAGGCCCCACTCAGCGCAGGGACTGTCCCAGGACAGAGCCTGCTCAGCCTCCTAGGACGGATCCATGGTTCACCAAAGCAACTGGCTCCTCGGACCCTCTGCCACCGTGGCTGGGCGGGGAGGAACGAGGCCTGGGCGTGGGCTCTTGGCCCAGCCAGCGGTGCCCCTCCAGGGAAGGGGGCTGGGGCAGCGGCTCCCCCCCAATACCTGATGCCGGTGTAGAGCAGGTCGTCGCGGGTGGCACAGGTCAGCAGGTCGGGCAGGGTGAAGCCGTGCTGCAGGAACTGGGGGAGAAAGGAGGCAGCTGGGGGTCAGAGAGGGGCAGCGCTGGGATGGGGCCGGCCCGTGGCCCCATGGGCAAGGGACGTGTGGGAGGGACACCCCAGACCCAGCTGCCTCATGCCCAGGCACCTGGCCACCCCCCTCCCCCAGAACCTGGTGGAAAGGGGGCAGGCATGACACTGGAGAGCAGGGCCCCTGCTGAGAAGTTTCCCTGGGGCCATGGCACCCCCCTGCCCCCCATGCTGGAGCTGAGCTCCACCTGCCCCCCAGAGGAGAGGGGCTGGAGCTAGCCTCTTCCACACCCAGCAGGGCTAAGGCCGGGGTCACGGCTGGACCCAGGACCGTCCCCAAGCAGCTGGCCCCTCGGCCTGGCTCACACCGCGCAGGGGACCTACCGTCTCGGTCGCATCCTCATCCGCTCCGTGGCTCTGTAACCAGCCAACGAGGAGGGCGTCCACCGCCCCCTGCTGGGGCCCCCGGGGGTGCGCGGCCCAGGCTGTGCAGACAAAAGGGTTCGGACCCGGGTCAGCCTCCTTCAGGACCCTGCGCCTCAGTCTCCCCCGTGTCTCTGGGCTCCGGATGGGTGACCCGGGGGAGATAAACCCAGCCCCTTGCCGCCCCAGAGACATGGGCCCCAACACGGGGCTTGGAGGGCGACCCAGCCCCTGCCCAGATGTGGGCAGCTGCGGGGAGACCAAAGTGTGTTCCACCCTGCTACGCCCATCTTCCCCTGCTTCCCCTCTCGCCCTGCCCCTAGCAGCCCCACAGAGCTCCCCCAGCCCCCCTCCGGTGGAGTCCTGGCATCGCTCACCTGGGGGCTTGGATTCCCACAGAGCCCTGGCGTCCTGCTCCGCGGCCTGGAGCACCCTCCACAGCTGCCTCTGCCATTCTCGTTCCTTCTCCCGCAGCGCCTCCAGCAGCCTGCCACGAGGGACAAGGCAGGGAGGTTGGGAATCGAGGGCCACGCTGAGGGGGGGAAGGGGCAATTGCTACTGCACCCACCCCCAGCCCAGCCTGGGCATGTCAGTCCCACTGCAGAGCCCCAGCTGGGAGCCCAGCCCAAGTGTGGATCCTAATGCCCTTGGACTGGGAGAGTGGCACTGCCTTGGGGGTGTGGATCCAGGCCGGGAGGGGGGCTGTGGGGTGCTGCCCTAGAGCGCACCTCCTAGCTGAGGGCCAGGCTCCTCTTTGTGCGGGAGAGCAGCCGGGCACTCCTACCTGCCCGTCTCTGCACGGAGGCGGGTGAGCTGTGCCAGGAGGGGCAGGGAGTCCACCGGCGGGGGATGGAAGCCCAGCTCGGTGCTGGTGCCGCTGCCAAGACCAGAACTTGGGGCCTCCACGCTGGGCTGGCTGGGTGGAGGCGGTGCCCCCTGCGCCTCTGGCTCTTCCTCCACCTCCTCTTCGCTGCCCCCTTTGCCCAGGGGAGGCTGTGGCTTCACCCGGAGTTCTGGAAGCGCCGGGAGAAAGAAGGTGAGCGGGGAGGGGGCTGGCCTGGGGTGGGGACGGTGGGCGGAGGACAGTGAGCCCAAGGGATGCCTCCGGGCACTGGGACCCGAGGGGTCAGTGCCACCCCACAGCTCCATGGACATCAGGCCGGGGTGGGAGCAGCAGTAGGACTGGCTGTAGCAGCTGGCTGCCTCTTCTCCCACGGTGTGATGCCAGCCCCAGATTTCCCCTGGTGGGAAATCTTCCTGCTGGAGCCAGCAATGCCCGGTGGCCTAGGGCCCAGAACTCCTTGGGCAGGGGCCCAGGGTTTTGCCAACTGATGGGGTGGAGAGAGCTGGGTTCAAGGCCCTGGCCAGAGGCCTCCTGTTTCCGTCTCTATAAACAGTCCCCATAGCAGCACGCCGACGGGACTCTCGCCTCAGCCGCAAATCCATTGCTGCTCCGCTAGGGACCCAGCTGCCGCCCGGCCAGGCGCCGATTCCCCAGGGGCTGGATCCAAGCGGAACAGGAACCCAGGCCACCAAACAGGCCTGTGTCCCCCCCCGGCCCCCACGCTCGCCAACGCACCTGTCACGAGGATGGTGAAAGCTGCCTGCACGGCCTGGCCTATGAGGTTATCCAGGGCGAACATCCAGTGCGGCTTGATCTGGTGCTGTCGAAGGAGCTGCTTCACCTGCAGGGAGGGGAGGAGGATGGGCCGCGCCGGCGCTGGAGCCAGCCAGAGACCTTGCCACACCGACCCCACGGCCGGGCCCGAGGGGTGACTCCCCGCACCCTCCCGGGCTCCCTCTGAGGTCCCCGCAAGCCTGGGATGACAGAAGCCCCACCCCCTTTGTTCATTGGCCACACCCACCATGCTCACCTGGCCCAGGTGAGGCCAGCAATGAAGGCGTTAAAGGCAGCAGGTGCTTTTTAGTTTTCAAGGTCACTGGCCAGGTGGGGAGGGAGCCCGGCCCAGCCACCTCCGGGAAATGGCTGAATACTCACCGTGTCCTGGAAGCTGAAAAGCGGCACCTGGACGTGGTGAAGGCTCAGGCCCTCTGCCCGCAGCGGGGCCTGGAGCCCCAGCAGGTCCTGGCTGAGTTGCCGGCGGCTGGGGGAGCGGATGTAGCTCTTGAGGCAGGACACCAGCTGGGCGACGTGCTCCGAGGACAGCCTCCCTCCGTCCCAGCTCTGAACGGACGGGGAAGGGAGGGTCTCAGCCCATGCCCTGAGCTCGCCCGGCTGGGGAAGCCTCCAAATGGCAGCTGGGCAAAGGCTGGCCTGGCAGAGCCGGGGGGTCTCAGACGCACCCCGAGCCAGGCCCCGTTTATAGGACAGAGGCCATAAAGCTACTGGAGATGCCCCCTCCCCTAGTCCCATGCTGACGAGCTGCCGTGCGGGGAGTTTAGATCCCGTGCAGGAGAGGGGACTGGGCCCGCTCACGCTCCTGGCTGCCGAGGGGCCCGCACTGACCTGGCTCTGGGCGTCCACCAAGGCGGCCACGACGCTGGGCTGCTCCTCGCTCAGGATCTGGTGCAGGGTGGCCCTGCGCTCGCTGTCCTTCTTCAACAGGAACAGGCCGCTGCTCTCCTCGGGGGCAGGGGAGGTACTGCAGTCCAGGCCGGCTGGCTCCTGGGCAACCCTGGGAGATGGGGAGGGGGACACGCAGTGAAGCGAGGCTGGGGGCTTGGTTCCCAGTGCTAGAGAGAGGACCCACTGAGGAACCCAGGATGGGCAGGACGCCTCCCCTACAGGGCTGCCTGGGGCACCCAGCTCTGCTGCCCGGCTAGCCCTCCGTGATCCCCACCTCTGGCCACCCAGAGCGCTGGGGCTCGCAGCGAAAGCCGGGGGGGGGGGGGGAGGAAACACGAGCAGCCCAGTCAGTCCCCACGCACCCGTCCCGGGCAGCCAAGCTGTTTTGAGGGGCAGCAGGAATTCACGTGCTCCAGGGGGAGCCGCCCCACAGCACTGCAGCCCCTCTCCTGGGGTGCAAAGGACCCCGGGCCAGCGTGGGGGGCACTGAATCACGGGGCACAGCATAGGGATTTGTCGTTCGATCCAGATCTCCCTGGACCAAGAATCCCAGGACAAAAAAACCTCCAAACAGCCTCCCTCCCCAGGCCCCGGCCAGTGGCCACAACAGCAGCTTCCGGATGCCAGCAGGGGAACCGGGCTCTGGGATCAGCAGGAACCAGCTCTCCGGCTCCCAGGGAGCAGCTGCTCGCCAGATCCCCCTGCGGCCCGGGGCTGTGGGGAGCAGAGTCTGTGTTCCCCACTCGCCTGCCCCATCCGCCCCGTGGGCTCTGGAGCAGAAGGTGAAATCAACTCCATAAAAAACTCAGCCGCAGCGACTGCTGCTGACCACCAGGTGTCGCCCAATCCCTGCCCTACAAACCCAGCCTGCTGCCCCCTGGTCAGGTCTGGCCCTACATGTAGGAGGGAGTAGGGGAGGCCTTGGGGTGTAGCCTGGGCACATCTGGCTGCTTGATCCCCTAAGGCAGGGGCTCCCCTTGGACTTCAGCCACTGCCCCGAGACCATGACTCCCCCGGGAGGGGTTAGGAATCCCAGCCAGGGATAAATGGTCAGGCATGGGGCTGCCCCTCTCCCAGGGTGCGGCTAGGGGTGCTAGTGGGGAATGTACCCATCAGGCTGGAGCCCAGTGTGCAGCGTGTGGCCCTATGCCCCCTTTCCTCCCCCCAGCCTGAGACCCCTCGCCTCCTCCTCCCTCCCCCAGAAGGGAAGCCGTACCCCAGGTAGCTGCGTCTCTGGGCCACCTCGCTGGAGCTGCGGGCCAGCGAGCTGCTGTCTGCCTTGGCGGCTCTCCTGGGGGCCTGTGAGGGCAAGGAGGGGCTCCTGGCCTTGCTGGCCCCCTCTGCTGCAGCGGCCCGCTCAGAGGCAGGGGAGCTGGCTGCAGAGAGACAGGGCCGGTTACTTCAGCTCCTCCAGGGAATGCAGCCCACCTGCCAGATACCATGTCCTGCCATGCAACCCTCCAGGCCTCTTCCTGCCCGCCCCCAGCTCCCCTGGGCTCCCCCATCTCCTCCTCCTGCCCCCCAGTTCCCCTGGGCTCCCCCATCTCCTCCTCCTGCCCCCCTGGATTCCCCCATCTCCTCCTCCTGTCCTCCTAGGCTCCCCCATCTCCTCCTCCTGCCCCCCAGCTCCCCTGGGCTCCCCCATCTCCTCCTCCTGCCCCCGCCCGGCTCCCCCCTTTCCCCAATATCCTTCTCCTGCCCCATAGCTCACCCGCCCCCGGTGTGCCTCCCTCCACAGCTGGCACAGCCTGGCTCCTGGCTTTCTTCCTGCTGGGTGCGGTCAGGAAGGGCTCCTGGAGCAGAGCCGCGGCGGGTGCCCGCTTATCCGGATCCACCTCGAAGCACCGGAGGATGAAGGCCTTGGCGGCCTCCGACATGGAATCAGGCACCTCGGGGTGCATCTTGAACATGCCCACCTGGCGAGGGAGATGAGGGAGGGGCCATCGCAGAGCCCTGCCTGGAACCTGCCCCCCCTGTCCCCTCCTAGCAGGGAGTGGGCCCAGAGGGGCACTGCCCCTTGGCTCACCCCCTCTCCCCCCAAGGAGTGTGTTAGCCCCACAGGAAGCTCATTGGGTGGGCAGTGCCAGTTTCCCCCACGTCACCCAACGAGGCTCATGGCCCGTCAGGCCTTGGTCTCTCTGCTGAGGTTGCCAACGAGGGGCCGGTCAGTGCCCATGGCAGCTGGACTGGGGCATGGCCACCTGTCCACCAGGAGCCGCAGCGAGACTCACCCCCCTTTCATATGGGGGGAAACCAGAACCCTCCCCCGCCAGCCCCCCCACTCAGAGAGGAGCCAAGCAGTCAGCCCCCCCTCCCTGGCGATACCCGCGAGCCCTGTCCCCACCTTGAACATGGCGGCCTGCGGGCTACCCAGCTCAAAAAATGGGGGTTGGCCCGTGGCCATCTCGATGAGGGTGCAGCCCAGGGACCAGATATCGGCCGGCTTCCCGTAGCCTCGGGGGCCCTGGTCGATGATCTCCGGGGCCATGTACTGCAGGGTGCCTGGAAAGAGACCAGAGCAACAGAGGGAAGCCAGCCCCCAGTCCCCTCGCCTGCCCCAGATCAGCCAGCAAACCCCCTCCCCTCCCGCCAGGTCCCGAGGATGCCCCTGTGCCTGGCACTGGGCCTCAGTGCCCCCCCCCAGCAGCATGACAATGTGTGTGTGGGGGCAGGGGTTGCACCAGAGCCCCTCACCTGTGAAGGTCTCGGCGCTGGGGCTCATCCCGGCCAGCCTCTTGGAGGTCCCAAAGTCAGAGATCTTCAGCACCCCACTGTAGGTGTTGATAAGGACGTTGTCTCCCTGTCAAATACACGCCCCCCTCAGCCAAGCAGAACGGGTCACAGGTGTGGAGATCCTCCAGGGCGAGCGCTCAGAGACAGGGTGTGCTCTGCCCCCCCCACCCCCCGATCTGCTCCCGCTGTCCTGATCCACCCCATCTGTGGGGCCAGGCGAGGTGGAGGGGGCGGGGAGACAGTCTGCACCCAGAGGCCCTAGGACTGTCAGGCTGGGGGCCCAGCTCGGGACACCAGGGGCTCCGCGGAGACCGGAAATAAGAGCAGTCAGCACAGCGCTGGGGGGCTGGAAGCCATCCTGGGACTTAGTGCCCAGCCCCCCCGGCTAGCAGCCACCAGGGTGGGGGAGTCCCCGGATTAGCCCATCACCTGGGGAAGGCCCCGGGCCCGTAAGCTGGGCGGTTCCCAGTCACCTGCCTTGTTTCCCACCCCGCGGTCGACGGGCCGGCGGCCGCCCTCACCTTGATGTCCCGGTGGACGATCTGGTTGTCGTGCAGGTAGCGCAGACCCTCCAGGATCTGCTTGGTGTAGAACACCATGGTGGGCTCGTTGTCCTTCAGGGGGCCCCATTTGGAGCGCAGGAGGGACGAGAGGCTGCCTGGGGACGGGACAGGAAATGGGAGCCCCACTGAGCCTGTGTACCCACCCCGAGCCCCCCGGCCCCGGCGCAATCCAGCCCCACCCCACCCCGCCGAGCCCCAGCGTCACACCCCGCTCCCGGGGCTGGCACAGAATGGGGCCTTGTGGGCACGGCAGGAGCTGTAATGGGCTACAGGGACACAATGTCAGGCCATTAGGCCCCCCCCCCCCCAGGAGACCCCAGGCCACATCAGAGCCCTGGGGAAGGAGGCAGCTGGTCTGGGACGTGGGGGCTGCATTAGTTCAGCCAGGCCTGCTGGACGGCACCCCATCCCCAGGCTGCGGCACCCCGCTCTGCAGGAGACACCGGGTTCGGCCGCTTCCCTCCTGGGCATCCCCAGGTACCAGCCCCAGCCCGGGGCGGGCGCTCGCTCGGCCCACCTCCTGGCACCTCCTCCATGAAGATCTTGATGAAGCCGTCCTGGCTGACGGAGCCCAGGTACTGCACGATGTTCCGGTGCCGCAGGCGCTTGTGCAAGGCGATCTCCTCGTGCAGGGGCTGCGAGTACCTACGCGGCGGGAACCGGGGGTGGGGGGTGAGGGTAAAGGGCGAGGCCTGCCTGCTCCCTCCCAGGGGGCTGGGCAATGGGGCTGCAGTGCCCCACACTCAGCAAGGCCATCCCCTCCCAACAGGGCGAGAGCTATGCCGAGGAAGGGGCCCATCCCCCCCCGACACTAGTCTCTCTCGCATGCCAAGAGTGCACGCCTTGCACATCTGTTCACACTCCTCTACCTCCCATGCTCTTACCCGCAGCTCACCATGCTGCTGGGTCCCCTGACTTTCCCAGCGGACGTGGAAGGGAGGGCGGGACCCACTGCACGAGGGTCTCTGGTATCAGGCAGGGAGTTTCCGCTACATCCCAACTCTCTTTATGTCGGATCCCTAACGCGAGGCCTTCGGAAAAACCGGTAACCTGATCCCGGATAGTCCTGCGTGGGGCGCGTATGGGAAACCCCCACGGAACTAAAACGTGTTTGAACCGCACCCGGCCGGGGACCGGGGAAGCCGGCCGCTTCCTGACGCCTGCATCCACCTGCAATCGCAGGCTCTCTGCCACTCGCCGGCACAGAGGAGGCTGCAGGGGCAGATCAGTGGGCATCGTGGGAAGTGCCGGCGGGGGCGGGGGGGAAAACCAGCATGGAGCCTTCTCCGCCAGACTCCCTGGCACCTTTCTGCACCGCGGGGGCACTGGGCTCAGAGGAGACGACACCGCCGAAGTCCTTGGCCTAGGAAAGACGGGCAAAGAACGACCCCCCCCGGCCCCGGGATCTCGCTCCGGATTCAACACCCTAGTTCTACTTTACGCACCGACGTACCACGCATGCTCGTCTGCTGGCTGGGGGCTATGGGGCACCCGGGTGACACAGCCTCTAACTGGACTGACCCCCAAAACAGGACAGAGGGGTCCACAGGAAGCGGCCCCCGTCCTTCCCCCCGGCTCCTACCTGCTGTCCCGCTCCGGGATCTCCTTGATGGCGATGCGCACCTGGTTGCCGAGGTCCCGGCCGGCGTAGACGACCCCGTAGGTCCCCTTGCCCAGGATCACCCTGTCGCCCGTCTCCGTGTATTCGTAGTCGTACTGCGTGGGCCAGAGCACGGTCAGGGCCCCGCCCATCCCCTCCTGCGCCCCCAGGCCGGCGAGCTGCGCTGCTCCCTGCACCGCGCCCTGCGGCTGCTCCCCAGCACCCACCACAGATGCACACTCCGAGGGCGAGGCCGCGCCCACCCCCCCCGGCACTCACCTCCAGGTCCTCGTCCACGCCCTCGCCCGCCTCCTCGCCCTCCGCCGCCAGCTCTGCCACGAAGGACTGAATCAGCCTGCAGAACCTGCCGGGGGAGAAGGGAGAGCGTGCCTGGGCGTGGCCCCGCTGCCCAGCCCCTTCGGGGGACTCCCAGGCTGGGCGATGGGCCCCGGAGAGCCTCCCCACCCCCACCCACAGGCCTGGCAACCCAGTCTGTCACAGCTACGACCCTGCTGGCTGGCAGAGCCACGGGATCCCTGGGCAGATGCAGCAATGCCAAGTGTGGGGCGAGGCCTAGGGCAGCCCCACGGACAGGGCACCACCTGTCCGGGTGGGGATGAAATCTCTTCCGGCTCCTTCCCCCCGCCTGGCCCTCCACCCCTCAAACATAGCCCAGGGCAGCTGCTCCCCTTCCCCAGGAGGGGCTCTGGGTCTGGGGACAGATCCTTTATCCCCTGTCCCCACAGCTCACCAGCGCCATGACGCTAGGGGGGTCCCCCTCTGCCTCCCCATCACCAGCACCCCTGACCCATCACCAGCAGCGGTGTTGGGGGTCCCTGCTCCTCCTCCGCCCCAGTGTCCCCAACCCACCATTGGCAGAGGCATTGGAAGCCCCTGCCCCTTCCTCACCCCAGCGCACCAGACCCACCAGTGCCAGCAGCATAAGGGGGTCCCTGCCCCTCCCCAGCTCACCATTGGCAGTGGTGCTGGGTGGGGAAGTACAGCTGGAAGTCCTCGGCTGTGTGCAGCACGTACAGGAAGCAGCAACGCTCGTCACACTTGGAGATGCTGGGGAGAGATGAGTGGGGTGGCCCCACGCCGCACAGTGAGCATGGCGGGGGGGCTGCTCCCGCCCGAGCCTAACCCCAGGAAACCCCTCTGGCTCCAGCGTGCTCATGACCTGCTCTGGCCCACCCCACGGCTTGGCACGGGCCCCCTCACCAGGCCGGCAGCACCGTCAGCAGGAGCCATGGGGCTGCATGGGGAGGGCTGGGGAGGTGAGTGCAGAGGAGGGGGTGTGGGCACATCCCGAGCTCTGGGGCTGGCACTCCAGCTAACAGGGCTTCACCCCACACTGGGGAAGCCTCCTCCCTGCTATGCCAGCCCCCTGGGGGTGACACTCACAGAACGTTCGGGGCTAGCTGTGCTCTGTGCCCCTCACTCCACCCCTGCAGGGCCAGGGAGGCTCCCAGAGAAAGCTGGGGGGCTGGTCACTGAACGAACCTGCTATGCCATGACCCTTGGAGTCTGCTCTGCCAGGCAGCCCAGGACTTCCCCAGCTGCCCACTTCCTGCGGGTCCCTCTCTGGCTCCTTGTGCCATACGCAGCTGGGGAGGCCAACAACTACTACATGACCTATCAAGGGCCAGGCACTCAGCAGGGGGAGCCAGGCCTACTCTCTGCCAGGCTTACCCCGTGCTCCCAGCTAACCCTGGGCATGGGAACCAAGATGGGCACTTCCCAGGGCAAGGAGGGTGCTGGGGGAGGAGGGTTCTGCTGGGGACGCAGAGAGGATTTCTGGGTAGACGCAGGCGAACCAGGGTGCACCGAGGCTGATGGAGAGGCTACCCCAAGGGGCAACCGAAGATTTCGACTCCTCACCTGATTCCATGGATGGAGGAAGCCGGAAAGGTCCAGCTGGAGATCCCTCTCTAGGGGGAAAATAAACCCCAAAAAAACATGCAGCGTGAACAATGGGAGCCCAGAAAGTCGTCGCCATTGGGGGTGGCAAAGGGGTGGGCTTGCTCCCTGGGCTCCGAGCCACCCTACCTCCTCCGCAGGGCAGATGTGGCACAGCGTCACCGACTTTTCAGCCTCGCAACTGCGCACCATCAGCTGGGCTGGCTGCAGGACTTTGGTCAGCTCCAGAATCAGAACCTGAAAGGGAGGCAGAGAGGCTGGTGTGGGGGTCTTTGCCCCCTTCCATTGCATCCCCAAGGGGCTGGAGGCGGGGGACTCCATGGCGGGGCTGGGGGTGAGGGCCCCAATCAATGTAGATATTCTTCTCCTTTCACCTAAGGATCCTGCTTCCTCCCCAGAGCCCCCAGTGTCTCTCCCTGATACACGGCCCTGACCCAGGGCACATTTTAACCTGCAAAGGGCCGGCTCCAAGCTCTGCTCTCCCCCTGCTGCCAGGAACCCGCTCCGGACCTCTACACAGCAGCACTAGTGACTGAAACCCGCGAGCCAGCTCTACCCTCACCATCCCTTATTGTCAGCATGCGCCAGGCCGGAAGCAGCTCTAGTGGTGCAACGGGACACCAGGCACGGAGCCGCCCCCCTGCCCCGAGCCAGCCACACCGAGCGCCAGTGGACTCCTCACCGGGCAGCGCTCCGTGGAGACGAAGGGCTGGCAGGACGCCAGCAGGAAGCCCATCCAGAAGTCAGCCAGTTCCTGCTTGGGCGTCTTGCTCTCTGGGCAGGTCTTGAAGTGTTTGTACAAGAGGAAAGTCTCCATGACGGAGGCCAGGTACCTGCCATGACAGACAGGGAAGAGCATGAGACACCCCCATTAAATACCCCCCCAAATGCCCATCAGCCGGCCTGCCACCGTCCCAGACAGCAGAGGAGTCTCAAGTCACCAGGTCTCGGGGGCGAAACTTGGGATCCCTTCGGCCTGGAAGGAACACACTGGGCTGCTCGTCACCCCTTCTGGGTACAGGGGGCAGGAAGGCACCGGCCTGTCCTAGTGCCCCACAATCCCCACCACGGAAACAGCTTCTGGGCACTGACAGGCCTCCCGTGCTGTCGCCCGAGTGCCCAGGATGGACAAGTTCTCCCACGAGTCACTGGGAAAGCCCCCCCGGGGCGGCTCAGGCCCACAGGCCCACGTGAACCTTCCCACACAAGGTGCTGCTAGGGGAGTCCCTTGCCCCGGAAGCTGGCCAAGCTGAACCCAGCCCGAGAGTCAGTGAAACGCCGAACCACCCACCCCTTGCGGAGCTCCCCTCCTGGGGGCACTGGCAGGGTGCTGCTGTTTGGGGGTCCCCGGTGGGCTCGGGGCGAGGAACGGGGAGGGGAGAGGGGCTGGCATTTCTGCTACCTACCAGACGGGGGCATTGAGCTTGTAGAGCTTCTCTGAGGCCCGGACGACTTTGCTGAGGTCGTTGGCCAGGATCCAGGAGCCCAGGTAGAAGCCCACGTCCCAGTAATACTGCATCTTCTCCACGCTGCCCTTGGCGCCCAGCAGGCAGCTCATCTTCACACCTGGGGGGCGGGAAGGTTCCTCTTCACCCCCGAGGGCAGGGCGGAGATACGCCCGGGCAGGACAGGCCCATCCCCTCAGCTCACCCCCACGCTTCCCCTGCTCCTGCGCCAGCCCCTCCGGCCCAGCCCTGCTCAGTCACAGCCCCCCCTCCACGCGCTCTCCCCCATCCCCATGGCTCTGCGCCCCCACCCTGACATCCCGCTCTCGCTCCACCCCCACCCCAAACCAAAGAATTGTCATTCCGTCCCACCCTCCCCCCACGTCTCTAGTAGATGAAGTTTCCCCTCCCCTTGCCACTTGAACTGCACAGGACATGGCAGAGAAGCCAGGACAGCCAGCCCCCAAATTCCATGGGGCTTCCCACGGTCCCTTCCTTGGGCCATCATCCAGGCTGTGCCAGGACTAGGGGAGAGCAGGTGATGATCCCCAGAAGCCCACGGTTCTTTACCCAAACACATACATGACGGGGGCAGGGGAAGAGCCACGCACCTATTTGCCGGAGCTGCACGGAGGTTTCGAACTGGTGCCCGGCTGCAATGAGCAGGACAGCCAAGTTAAGGCCAGAGTGGAGGCTCGGCTCCGTGTCAAAGGCTTTGCTGTACCTGGGGAGTTCAAACACGCAGAGATGCCAACAGTCCCCCAGCCGGATCCCAGGCAGCACCCCTGAAATGCAGCCACCTCTGGGGTGGTGGGCAGCAAAGAACCACTACATGACAGTGCAGAGACGGGGCATTAATCCCAATGCCAGGGGAGCTAGGAGTCTCAAGGTGCCAAGGGGGGCTGTCTCTAATACTCACTTGCTGCAGGCAGGTTGTAAGATCTCATCTGGAAGACTCCGTAAACTCAGCTTATCTGCCTCTACATTGTCCCTTCCAGGAACTGAACCTGAGACCCCATGCAAAGCTCACAGGCCCATGCACACGCAGGAATGGCTGCACACTCAGCCCTTTGCACACCCAGCCAAGTACACGTGCTTACATGTCTGTGCTCAGAACCCTGCTGGCTCAAGGAGCCCACCCTGGTCTCCCCGCCCCCGGCCTCCCACCCCGTCCCCGCCCAGGCTCCCACCAGTAAGAGGCCTGGTCCCGTTTCTCCGTGTCGGCGAAGCTGGAGCCGATGAACATGTCCTTGTAAATGCGGCCGCACATGCAGTACAGGTCGGGCGCCGCCCCCTCGGGCCTCTCCACCACCGGCAGGAGCACGGAGAGCGCCTTCGCCCGGTCCCCGGGCTGGTTCCGCCTGCCCAGACATCGTGGGTGCTCAGCTGTGTAGCATGCACCGTCAGGCGTAACAAAGGGGGGCATCGAAGAGAGTTGGGGGGGCAAATCTCCACCCCCCAGCCCAATGGCTCTCGGCCCAGCAGGATATGAAGCTCTGTCGCTGCAGAGGCCGAGGGCTGCATGGCCCTCGGGGACCGATCTGCCCTCTTGTCCCCAGACTGGGACAGCCTGGCAGAAGCCAGGTGGAGAGAGGATGTCCGCCCCATCCTTCCCCTGCCAGGCAGCCCAGCGCGACGGGTGCCCGCTGGTCCCACTGGCAGTAGAGGGTGCTTGGTGCCCCGTGGGGCTGGGCATAGGGCCTGGGCCAGCCCGGGGAAGCGGCTCACCTCTCCAGGGCGAAGGTGTAGTGGAAGCAGATGCTGTGCTGCTCAGCCACGTCGCAGGTGGGCAGGGCCTGCAGTGTCTCCACCAGCCTGATGATGGCGTCGTAGTCCTGCCGGGGGAGCCAGGGGTCAGGCAGAGCGGGCTGCCAGCCGCATCCCATGGGAAGCACCAGGGGGGAACAGGCGGGGCCTGACACAGCACAGGGGGGCTCGGCAGCGGGGGAACAAACCACGCCACTCAGGACGGCAGCTCCTTCTGCCCAATGCATCTGGAGGTCGTGGTGCACTGGGTGCCAGGGCAGGCAGTGGGGCCTGCAGGACCCTGGTGTCCTGCGGGAGACCTTGCTTCCAGCATGGCCCCACCTGCCCCAGCGACAGCCAGAACCGCTGGGCAGCCGTCTGCAGCGACGCACCCGCCAAGCCCTCCAACTCTGCTGGCCAGGGATGGGGGCTCGGCCTCCGGGGACCCTGGCGACCCCCCCCACCCCAGCTGTGCCAGGCAGCCTCCCAGCCACCGCCCGCCGCCCCCATCCTCCCACCTGCCCTGCTGGGGCGGTCCGGGGGCGGCTCACCTGCACGTCCCGATAGGCCAGGAGAAGGTTCATGACGATGTCCGGGCTGAGCAGCTCCACGCTGTCCAGGCGCTGCTGGATGTTCGCCAGCTCCCGGCTCAGCTGCTCCCCGCTGTACCTCTCCCGGGCCCTGCGGATGTCCTGGCGGATGGTCTCCCGGAAATAGCCGCTGGAAAACAGCCGTGCTCGGAGCTGAGTGCAGCCCACGCCCGGATCGTAGGCCCGACAGGGAGGGAGCCTTTGACCTGGACACCTGCCCGCTCTAACCTGGGGGCACTCAGTGGTAGGGGAAGGGGCTGGCTTGACAGCCCCGGGGTCTGACTTGGGTTGTCCGCAGGACACGGCTCCACTGATCCCACGGGAGAGGCGACTTCCCATGGCCCGCTCAGCCCCTGCACTGAGACAGAGGACAAGGGAGACCACGGATCTGACGGGCACTACCTCTCACCACCAGGGAGGGCTCATCTCGGGTGGGCCCACTGGGGTGGAGCAAGCAGCTGATGGAGCTGAGCTGGGCTGTGGAGAACAGACCAGGAAGGTCTCCCCCTGGCAGCGAAGTGCCCTGGAAGGTGGCATTGCCTCCCCCCCACCCCGGAAAGGGGTGGAAGCCCCGTTGCCTGGCGCAGCTCAGACCCCTGGAGAGCAGGCGGAAGGGAATGGGCCCAGCCCCAGCCGTGCCCAGAAGGGGTCAGAGAGGCCTTTGCCCAGCTCTGGCTTGTCTTGTGCAGGACTCGGGTTTCACAGGCTGAGACGTCCCTGTGGGCACTGCGGGGCCAGAGAGCCGAGCCAGGGCAGGCTGCACAGGGGAAGGGAACTGCACAGGGAGCGTCGCCATGCAGGGGACGTGCAGCCTCCCCCCCACCCCCAACACACACACACAACCGCAGCAGGGACCCGTTAGCTGGTGGGAGACCTCAGACTAGGGTGGGGCCAAGCCGGGAGGGGTGGGGAGCCGGGGGAGGGGTGACGCAAAGCCCCTTTCCCCCCACTTTCACTTCCTGCAAGTCCCTCCCTAGTTGCAGTGGGGACCCAGGTGCTCAGACAAACCCCCCTAGCCCAGCGCTGGGGCTCCCCAGGCCTTCACAGCTAGCTGGCTCCAGAGCACGACTGCGGGGCTTCCCCCACCCCCTGGCTCCCCAGCCTGGGGTCCCTCAGAGCCCCATGCTGGCTCCCCCGGGAGCGCTCCACCCCTCCAGCCTCAGCAGACGTCTTGGGAGCATGCAGCAGGCCCGTGACAGCAGAGCCTGCAGGCACCGGAAGGCGGGTTGCACCAGCCTGAAAGCACCCCCCATCCCAACATCTCACAGCCCTGGGCCTTTCCTATTCCACCCTCATCCCAGCCCCCTACCCCCACACCCACAGCCTGCAACTCCCCCAGCAGGAGGCAGAAGGGCCCCTGGTTGCTATCTCAAAGGCAGGAAATTGGGCCATGCCTGAGTCATTGCATCACAGTTCATTTCTGCAGCTCCAGCCCCACCATCAGGGCTTCCTCCTCCCCCTCCAAAGGATGCAGGAAGACAGTGTGGTGCAAGGCTCACGAGGGGGGCGGTCACTAGAGACCAGCTCGATCCTGCTGAGCCTTGCCAGAACCTGCCCTTCCTGTTCCCGCAAACAGGATTGACTGGCCTTTAAATGTGAGATTTAGAGGAGCAAATCTCTGAAATTCAGGCTATTTAGCGGGAAACAGGACTGCCGCCCGCTCGGGGAATTGCAGGGAGCCTCGGCCTGGAAAGGTTTTCCAGGCGCTATTTTTGCAGCGTGGCTGGAGGACAGCAAAAGGAGAGAAAAAATGCCTTTAAGCAGCTTAAAGTGGCTGCAGCCCTTTGGTTTGCTCCTAGCTTGTGCCGCTCCCATAGGGGCATGAGGCTGAGGAGTGCAGGGAAAAGGCCAGTTTGCAGAACACGTTTCCTTGGCGTGGTCATATCCGGAACTTGTACGGGCCCTGCTCCGATCCGGGAGCAGAGAGCCCAGGGAAATGCCTGAGCAATGAAACCCCACGACAGCGAGCGGCCGGGGAATTGCTCCGGGGAGCAACCTTTTACTCTGCCACTACCCCCAACGGGGCCGCTCACCGAGGACAGCGCTGGGGAGGTGACAGAGCTCGGCCCTCGTGGAGGGAGAGGAGAGCCTTGGACTTGGCAGGCTGGGGAACCTCGTCCACCCAGCCCAGCTCCCTTTACCAGCCACCACTCGTAACACCAGGCCCCGCGCGGGTCACCGGCTGCGGGAATCAAACCCGGGACCGCTGGAGGGGCTTCCCCGGCCAGAACCAACCTGCT
Organism: Dermatemys mawii; assembly: GCA_007922305.1. Taxonomy (NCBI): domain Eukaryota; kingdom Metazoa; phylum Chordata; order Testudines; family Dermatemydidae; genus Dermatemys; species Dermatemys mawii. Next base: position 8,856,905 of record ML677388.1, read on the forward strand.
CAGGGCAGTGCTTTAGCACCCCCTAGTGGTGGCTGGGCCACATGCACCGGGCGAGCCGCTGTCTACAGCTGGCTCTTAGCTCAGGCAGGAGGCAGCTGCTTTAAGATCCAGCGGTGGCCGGTCAATCGGTGCTGCCAATGACCCTCGCCGGGGCACAGCACCACACGCCTCCCCCTGCCCCGCATTCCTGTCACCCCCCTGGGGTGGGCCGGCCGGGGGAATCTCCCTGGGCTTGGCCGTTCATGCCTCTCGCCCGGGGAAGAGCCCCGTGTGCTGAGTTACGCACAGGCACGGACAGCGGTCCAGGCGTGCCAGAGGAGGGGCAGGCTGGGCACTTTTCCCAGCTCTTTGGGCAGGGCTGACCTCGGGGCTACCCTGGCTGGCCGAGTCAGAATAAAAGCTAAGCCAGCGACAGATGGCCACCCAGGGGAGACCCACGGGGGAGCCTCACCCAGGGAGCAGGGTCTGAGCCAAAGGCCACTCCAGTTAACAGGAGTCTGCCCATTGCCTTCGGTCTGCTTGGGCCCCCCCCACGCTCAGAACTGTCGTCCGACATCGGCCCCCCTCCGGTTCTCACTCCCCAGCGCTGCATTAATGCCCCTGCCTCTAGGTGCCAGTCAGCCAGAGGCTCGCGCTGGGCCCAGTGAAGTCCCCCCCACCGTCCCCAGTGGTGGTGGGAGGTAAGGGGCTGTCCTCTCAAGCTCACTGAGCTGTGGGCACTGCCACTCAACACCCGTAACCCCAGGCTTTGGCCGGGCCCTGCCCTCACTGAAATACCCCCCCACCCCAAATTGCGCTCAGCAGGGTGGTGCAGTACCAGGAGTTGGTGGGGGTGCCCTCTAGCAGCTTGGCGAGCCGCCCCGCCAGGGGGGTGAAGAAGGCCTCCACATCGAAGCTGGGCTGGAAGAGCTCGGTCAGGCACTTCATGGTGCTGGCGTCGCAGCACAGGACTTTGTTCTGGGCTGTCACCACGTAGGGGATGAAGGTATAAGTGCAGCTGCAGTCCTGCCAGGAAGAGGCGGGGCGCCAGGAGTCAGGGGGTGGGCTTCTCCCCCATGTCCCCCTGATTGGCCTGTTCATTCCCTGGGCTCTCAGCCCACATGGCCAGCGAGGGATACAACCAGGTCCCCCTATAGGCGGTGGCGTTTGTGACACAGGCACTGCTGGACTGAGACCCATCAAGTCATTTCATGCAATGTCCTCCAGACAGCAGGGAAAGGAAGAGGAGTGGAACTCTTCCCAAGCTCCATCCAAACCCTTCCCGCTCCGGAGGCCGAAATACAACATCACGTACCACACAGGGCCTTTTTAATACAATCTGTCCCGCTCCTTTGTGGCATACTCCAATCAGCAGCAAAAGACTTAACTACTCTGGCATTTAAATAACCATTATTAAGCTCCAGAGTTAACACCCCATTGAAAAGCACTATGGCAGCTCACTAGGGCATAGCTGTTGCCATCCGACAGCAGATAGCCTGAAACAACTTCCCCAAGCAGGCGAGAGCCGCGAACGGCTTCCTACCCCATGCCCTCTCCAAGCAGGTTCCTTGGGGACAGGGTATTGCCAGGCCCAGGTGCAGGGGTGGGTAAGCCGTAGCTCTCAGGCCGAGGGGCATCTGAGCAGAGGCAGGTAGTGGTGAAGGAAGGTGTCCACACCTCAGCAGGGCCTGAGCCCACCTGGCGCAGCCGGAAAGCTGCCGCTTTGCTTTCCCGAGCTAAGCTGGTATCTTCCCGGGGGCTGCAATCATCAGGCGGGGGAGACCGAGTTGCAGCTGAACCTGGTCTTTAGGGTGTGAGGGAATAGAAATGCTCTCAATGGCTCCTCTGACTATTGTGGGAAGGTGTCCATACTCCCCTCTGATTCTTGACATACCTGAAGCTGTAACTTGACTCCAGGTGGGGGGAAGAGGTCACCTGACCTCCTGCCCGGGAAGGAGTCAAAGGAAGCAGGGGAGGAGCTGGGGAGTGAGGGTCAGTCTGGGTCTGGCTGGGAAGAGGTAGAGAGCTACAGGCAGGCTGGCCTGGCTCTCTGGCCCCCAAAATGGACCCAGAGGAGGGGTCACGTTCGCTGTACCTACAAGATCTGTCTTAGATCACCTGTCACCTAATAAACCTCTGTTTTACTGGCTGGCTGAGAGTCACGTCTGACTGTGGAGTTGGGGTGCAGACCCACGGGCTTCCCCAAGACCCTGCCTGGCTGGGCTCACTGGGGGAAGCACACGGAGGGGCAGAAGGTGCTGAATGCTCTGAGGTTAGACCCAGGAAGGTGGAAGCTGTGAAGCTCCTAGCCTTGGAGACAGGTTGTTTACGGAGAAGAAGCTTCCCCCCAGAGTCCTGACTGGCTTCTTAAGGAGCAGGTCCAGACCATCGCCCCGGGGACTCCACGACATAGGGTACAGGCAGAAACACATTTGGGGGCTTCAGCCATCTTTACCCCACCCCTCCTCCCCCCAGCCATCTCTGTCTGACAGCAAACCAGGTGCAGAGAGCCGGGACCTGCTGTAAGATTCCACCGGGCACGTCCCCTGTGATCAGCTCCCTGCTACAGCGTTTGGGGCGTGGGGGGATCTGAATCCTTCCCAGCCTGTTTCTGCTCATGCTGGAACAGCAGGGGGCGGGGGAATAAACCAGCATTAAGCTGCATTGACAGAACGGTTTGCAACACACCAGGACTGGAACAAGAGGGGATACAGCAGGCAGAGCCCGGACTGGTATATCAGAAGGCAGCTGGAGGTGAGGCTTGTGGGTGTATGTGGGAGAGAAGAAATGAGCATAAACACGGTAAAAAAAATAATTGATTCACAGAGAGGAAATTCCACTTACTGAGTTCTTCTGGCAGATCTCCTCCTAGAGAGAGAGAGAGGGGGGATATTTAGTCCATTCAACTGACTTGGAGCAGGTTAGCCACTGAAACTTGCCAATTTGGGAATCCATTTTGCATGGTAGGTGGCGAGACATCGTGGTGATGGGCAGCAGGAAAACACCTCGAGACAGAGAAATTCACTAGGGCTCAGCCCTTCCAACACAACTAGACCTTTCCAGGGACATGCTCGGTTCTCTCCCCTCAACAGCCGAACTGCAACAGAGACCAGGGGAAGGGAAAAATCTATCTATTTCTGGTGGGCCCTGGCCGTGTTTTAACGTTCTCCCTGTACGAGCACGGCGCCAACTTCGGAAGCAGACAGTGTTTGCAGAACACGTCATTAGCTGGGATCATTTCATTCCTGGGAAAAACAAGACCTGTAACATTTTGCTAGCCCAGGGTCCCTGTGTGGAGGGCCTGGAAAGGAGGCAAGTCTGCATTTTACAGTCAAGCAGCAGATCAGCCATTTGCAGTATGCTTCCCCCCTCCTCCAGTGAGGAGGCCATAGTGCTTCTCAATGGGGTGTTAACTCTGGCCTGGCGCTGGAGTGCCCTTTAATCCCTGCATGGGTCAGAACTGCACCCTAAGTACGGCACTTGGGTCAATACTGCCTACGGAGGGGAGGTCATGGGAACATGTGGGGCATAGGAATTCATAGGTACTGGGGCATTTTTTCCTAGAGGTTGAAGAATCCCAAGCAGTTACTATGTTTGGGGCCTGATCCGAAGTTCACTGGAGTTGTGGGGGGTCTTTCCACCCATGTCAGTGGGCTTTGGGTCCTGGATCAGGGCCAAAAAGTTCTGCTATGCTGACATTTCAGGTCCAATTTTTCCCAAAGCAGCAGGTTTCATGGCCAGCCCTGGGCCGAGGTACTGAGAGGTGATAGCGTGAAAGTGACACAAAGAGACTCCCAGAACATGTGCATTTGATCTGAAGTAGGGGTGGCTTGGCCTGTTGTCCCCCATGTCATGTCTCCCCACCTCCCCTGCTGCTAGCGGTTCACTCCCAGAACAGAGGATTCGTGACTCTCTCTGAGAGGTCCCCACATGCTAGAGACTCTAAAAATCACATCATGCCCATTGCTGTCTTGCACCCTGTTTATATAATCACAGGACTGCTGCAGCAGATCTCCCCCCGCTGCTAGGATTAGCGATGGGGCTTTATCCCAGGGAAAGACCAGGCTCCAGGCCTCAGAGCAGCGGGAAGAGCTCCTGTCTAACGGTTCCTCAGACTGCAGCAGCAGGTTTCCATGCTGGAAACAAAGAGAGAGAAAGAAGCACCCGGGTAATCAGAAAAACGGGGATTTTAAGATTCCAACCAGCCCACTGGTCAGATGCACTGGAGTGGCCCAGAACAGATGCATTTAGGGCCAGGAAGCTTTCCTAAGTGCTTGACCAATGATCAGAAACAAAATGCTTAGATCCCATAGCATCTAATGGATCATGTTCAAAACCCCATAGGGTTTGCTGCCATTTAGAGCAGCTGTTCAATTCTGGTTCAGAGCTGTGCTTTTTGTACAGGCATCATATCAGCTCAGGAGAGGAAGGACGGGCTTGAGGCTAAGGCACCAAACTGGGCCTCAGGAGATCTGCGATCAGTTCCCAGCTCTGCTACTGACTCCCCGGGTGAACCTTGGGCAAGTCACTTTGTCTCTGTAGGCCTCAGTTTCCCACCTGTACAGAAAAAAAAACAAACCGGGAAAATACTCTCTCTCTGCCACCCTGGGTGTTGTCTGTTTGAACTGTCAGTTCGGTGGGGCAGGGATTGTACTGTGCCCAGTACGATAGTGCCCTGACCTCAGTTAAAGCTTCTCGATGCTACCGTATTACAAGTAATAAGCAGCAAGTTCAAGAAGTCAAGTGTTTGGATCAGCTGAGTCTGCTCTTGACAGTTTCCTCTTCACACATTCCAGGCCCGGGCGTTTCCTTATCACAGGAGATGGACCATGAAGAGGGATAACGCCCCTTTGCAAGGTAGCTGCAGTCGTTCCTGGTCTGCTAGCCCGCCGGCTCACAGCCGAGAATCTCCACTGATTCCAAGCTGCTGGCGAGTGCTGAGAGCTCACAGTCCAAGTCGCCCACACGGCGTTTGCAAAAGACTAGGGGTGCTACATTCATCTAGCGCCTCCTACAAGTCCTCAAGGAAGTATTGACATTGGGGAAACTGAGGCACAGAGAGGCAACAGGATGGGACCCAGCAGAGGTCAATCCAGGCATCCTGGCTCCCACTCCGCTGCTCTCACTACCTGATTTTACCTCCTAAATGTGTCCACCTCCCACGTGTCGCCAGAGACATTTCCCAGCTAAGGTAGCCATTTCTCGCTAAGAGCTCGGCTGCAGCTTACAGGACAGAGGGGCCCCGGCCCCACTCACCTTGAGGGCCTGCAGGTCTGGCAGGTCGGTGTGGCAGCACAGGAGGACGTTGTTGGTCATGCTGAAGCTCTCCCGTACCCCGAGGTGGTAGAAGAGCGAAGGCTGGCACAGGGAGCTGCTCACTTCCACCACAGCCACGTCTGCGGGGAAGCAACAAGGGACTGGCAGACATCAGCTTACATCGCTCCCGGCCTTTCATGAACCGATGCACTGCTGGGGACAGGTCTGGGGCACTGGGGAATCTCCCTCAATCCTCTCCCTGGAGCCCTAGGGACTAGCAAGGAGACTCACTTCGCAGTAGACTACCCTATTGCCTGCCCTGGCCATTGCACATTGACCGCCGAGCCCAGTTACTCAGCAGAGTAGGGAACAGGCCTTTCCCCAGCCAAAGGCTCCTGCTTCATCTCTCCGTCCATCTCCTGTTCCCTTCAGGGGAGCTGAGACAAAGGGGACTGTTTAAAGGTGAAGCTCCATCTCCCCCGGGGTAGGCAGGTGGGCTGATCATTGCAACGCATACGTGCAGGCAGGTTTTACAGACCAGTTCAGTGGACCAGGGAAAGCAAGACGCCTCCCCGGACCCACAGCTAGAACAGAACGGGATGCAAAGAGCACGGATACCATGAGACGGTGACCATGCAACAACCCACTTTGCACTTCACCTTCAGAGGGGCAACAAAAAACAGCAGCACTTCAACCCGCACTCTGAGGTCTAGCTGTATTATAGCACCACTAGGGGAAACTGAGGCACAGCGAGGTTAAGGGCCCCATTTCCCGAGGTGCCAAGGACCCTCACTTCCCGTTGACTTCAAACAGAGTTGCAAGTGCTCAGCAGCTCTTGAAGTCAGGCCCTGGCGTGGTTTATTTAAGGTTAGTAGCAGAGCCGGACTCCTGAGTCCCCTTTCCACGCTCCAGTTAGAGACTCTGGCCAGCAGCATGGTGCTGGAGGGCACACACCAGGACAACTGAATCATGCAGCTGGCCAGGAGCGTGGCCCGTGGGTTAGCCAGGCGCTCACCTTGGGATCTCGGTCTCACAAGGCTGCCAGCCAACCTCTGGGCATTATCGATAGAACATTTCCTCCCTCAAGCCCAGCTGCCTGGGTTGAAGCCAGAACAGAGGCGACAGAGGCTGAAGGTGAGATGGGACCATTCAGATGGGATAAAGCACATTAAGCAGAGAACACCCCCCAGCCTAACCCCTCCTAGAAGGAGGGGAGGAATCTTTTCCTCCAGCTCCCCAACCCACTGCCAAGGGCACAAATCCAAGCCACCAGCCCCCAGGTCACAGGGTGCGGGTGTCTGTGGTCCCTCCTCTGCTCCGGCAGAACTGGGAGCATCACCGATGTCGGGTGACGAAATCCCAGAACGACAGGAAGTCCGTGACCACACTGCACGAGTGATTTCCACACGGCTTGACATCCTTCTGCTCCAGTGGCTTCTGGCCCCGGAGTCCTTCTTAAAGGGCCAGGCTCTCACGTCCGTTTTGTCCTCGAAGGGCGTGCACGGAGCGCGGAGGGGAGTCTAGCAGGCCAGAATAAAACTGCCTCCCCCCACATAGCAGATTTAAAAGTCTTTCATCGATTATGAAGCCAGAAGGAACCGCTGTGCTCAGCCAGTCTGACCACCTGCAGAACAGGCCAGAGAACATCCCTGAACTGGCTCCTGGAAAATCTCCTTTAGAAAAACAGCCGCTCTTGACTTAAACGTTGCCAGGGAAGGGAAATGCTCCAGTGGATTCTCAGCCACGTGAAAATAAACGTCGGTAGAAAATCCACAGTCCAGAGAAATGGCACAACCAGTAGCCACAGCAGAGTAGCCAGGGAACGATCAGCCCCGCCCGGATTCAAAATTTGGTGTCCGCATCCGATCCGCACACATGGTCTGTGGACGTGTTCAGATTTGCAGGGCTCTATCCATGGAGACTGGAAGCCGGGTCAGCACTGGGGGAGGTGGCACTGTCCGGGTTTATGTTGCATCTGTCCTGGTCCCTTTCATCACCACTAAATTCTCTCTCTGTGTCACACACACACAATGCAAAATATCCATCCACCCCCCGACATTCCCCTCCTGGACTGAATGTCTGTGGCCCCCTTTTGCTGAAACTCAAACCCCATTTGCACAAACAACCCCATTTGGAAGGGATATTTTATGGTCTGCTTTCAGGCAGTACCATCCTGCAATGCTAACTGAGCAGAGAACAGAGCTGCCGGAATCGGTGTAATAAAGCAATGAAAGTTTGCTATTCTTCCCCAAGATGGTAGGGAACCAGTAAACGGGACAATAAAGGAGGAGGAAACAGAGGCTGGAAGGCAGGAGGATCTGGTACTTAGAGCAGGACACTGAGAGTCAGGTGAGCTGGGTTCTAATCCCACCGCTCACACAAATTTGCTCACTGATCTCTCCTTGGTCAAGTCACTTAGCCTCCCTGCCAACATCCAAACACCTGTCAAATGAGGGTAACAGAATAGAAACCAACCTAATTTTAATAGTGCAAGACCATAGGTGCTGGAACTAGGGGTACAGGGGGCACTGCTGCAACTCCTGGCTTGAAGTGGTTTCCATGATATCCAGGGTTTACCATTTGGTTCAATGACTCTCAGCATCCCCCACTATACAGCCTGTTCCAGCTCCTCTGTGCAAGACTGTTCGTGGGTGTTAGAAATGGAAGGTGTAAAGTATTACACAGAATCCATCACTTTCTAGGGACTTAGCAGCAGCACTGGGGACAGAGCTCCGAGCTCCCTGTTCCAGGCTCCTGCCCTGTGAGTGAAAGAAAAATCTCCCCAGGGAGAGCACACGGGGGGGGGGGCTATGACACATAGCTGAGCAGTCCCCACTCCACCTGGTAGAGGTCAGTGGTGTGCAAACCCCCCACCCCCCCGAGGCTGATAACAACCTGACTGAAGATTGCTCCAGGGGCTGGAGGATTTCAGAGAAGGCCCATTTCACCTGCCAGCAGCTGGCCGCGGGGCGGGGGGGGCATGCCCAGAAGCAGCCCTGGGGCTGAGAAACAGACACATGAGAACTGAACCCCCCTCCCGATCCGGGCCCGGGGGGGCGGGCGGCTCATAAATGCTGCCGCCCTCCCCAAATCCATCCCCACCGGTTCGCCCCCGCGCCGCGCCGGCGGGCAGACCCCGGGCCCCGCTCACTCACCCGCGTTGTAGAAGCGGTCCAGGGGGCCCGGGTCGCCCAGCGCCAGGGTGCCGAAGGGCAGCGTCTGCAGCTCCGCCCGCGCCTCCCGGCAGGCGTCCCGCAGGCAGCGCAGGGGCAGGGGCTCCGCCGAGCCCTCGGGCAGGACGTAGGCCACGCTCAGCGCCCGGCCCCGGCTGCTGCAGCTCCCCCGGCGGGCCGGGGCCCCGGCCGGCAGCGGGCCGGGGGCGATGGCCGTGGCCAGGGGGTCCTGCCAGTAGCTCCCCGCGCGCTCCGCCCCGTCCATGCCCGGAGCCCCCGGGGCGGGCGGGGGCACGTGCAGCGGTCCCCCCCCCTCCAAGCCTGGCACGGCCGTTTCCGCCCCGAGCCCCACCCACCTCCAACTTTTCCCGAGAGTCGGAGAGTCCCGGTCCCGTCCCCACCCCGCTGCTTCCTGTGCGGCCCGCGCCGGGTTCGTGCGAGTTGCCCCATGGGCCTTCTCTCCGGGACAGCGAAAAGAGAAGCAACCCTCCCCCAGCAGCCCCGGCGTTAAAAACAGTCCAGACCCGCCTTGCATCTTGCAAAGGCGGTTCTTGGGCGGGGGGGATTTATGGCCCCGGTCGAAAGCTGTAAAAGTTGCTGCTGGCCCCAAGTTTGCAAACAAAGGCCCCGATCCTGCAATCGGGCCCCCCAAGCCGTGCCTTTGGACCTGTGCCCAGGGTGCAAAAGTGCACAGATCCAGTTTTAGCGTTGGGGCCCAAAATGGTACCTAACCTCTAAGTATGAGGGGGTAGCTGTGTTAGTCCCTGTCCACAAAACCAATGAATCTGGTGGCTCCTTACAGACTAGCAGATTTATTTGGTCATAAGCTATTGTGGGTAAAAACCCCACTTCTTCAGCTGCATGGAGTGAAAATTACAGGTGCAGGCATTATTCTGCTGACACATGAAGAGAAGGGAGCTGCCTTACAAACCTCTGCGCCTGCTTCTAGCTCCGAAAGGCAGCGGCCCAAATTGCAAATGCATCTTTCTGCACATGCAGCGTTTCAGATGTGTGTGCACAAAGGCATAGTGCAGTGGTGTGAGCCAGCGTGCACCTGCATTACGGATCGGAGAGGACAGACGCACCCAGGAATTTTGCAAACACAGTTTCTGGAAGCGCTGTCAGCACTGAGGTCACATACAATCTCAAATGTGGCTAAAGATAGTTAGACTCCAGTAAGTCCATGACGAACTCGAGATAAATAAACAAAGACAAAGCTGGAAAGACAAATGTGCAGGAAACACTGTGCAGTTAAACCTCCATTATCAGACATTTGGGTAACTGAAGTTTTGAGCGAATTGCCAGGGCAATTAACATATATCAGGGGAGACAAACCCGTAATGGAAAACAGGGCTGATTCAGACAAATGGAGCTTCAGTTAATTGAGGTTCAGTTTTCCCATAGCGAGGGATGTGGAGGAAAATTAGAGTAGCCAAAGCCTGGCTTTCAGCATACAGGATGGTACAAACACGGAGAGTCTTTTATGACCGGGAAGTCTTTGAAGGCAGTAGGCAGAGAGGAATTCGTTCTACACGCAGCTTGAGGTGTGACACGCTATCGCCTTGGGAGTTCACTCAGTCCCAGATTTGCAAAACATCTTTCACTCTCTTCAGAGAGGGGCTTAGGTTGTTTCAATCCGCCTGGTGTTAGTCCTGCTTTAGAGATGGCTGCCCAGGTCGGGTGACCAGACAGCAAGTGTGAAAAATTGGGACAGGGAATGCAGGATAATAGGAGCCTATATAAGAAAAAGACCCAGAAATCGGGACTGTCCCTATAAAACCAGGACATCTGGTCTCCCTATGCCCGGGACTGCAAAGCTGGGTTTAGGAATATGCGTGTGCATGAGAGAGATGGAGAAAGCAGCCAGGCTCCAGGCAAAACGCAGCTTTCGGCTCCAAAAAGCGGCACACGTCCACCAAACGTCGTCGTGACCGGCTTCGCTTCCTTTCGCCCCCGCCTTACGCAGAATCTCCATCCCCGCTCGCTTGCCCCTGTACTCAGGACATCCAAAAAGCAGCGAGCGTGTGGCGGGTTGGCTTTAGCTGGGCTGACTGCGGTCAGGGGAGAAAGGCCATTTTCTTTCTCTGGAGCTCAGAGATTTAGCGGGTCTGCTGGGAACGGAGTCCCAGGCTGGGAGTCTGGAATGGGCCAGAAGTCACTTGGCCCAGGGGGCTGTTTTCCTGGAGCCATGGTTGGTTTCTAATTTTAGGATTAATCACCCATTCCCCTCCCCCCACGCTGGGATAAAGGGCAGAGGGGTGGGGAAGGAAGAAGGAAGGAAGCCTCTGCATGGAGCTTTCAAACAGCATCAAATTGTTAAAGAGCCTGGGAATCATGTGCAGGATGGAACTAGATGACTGTTGCAGATCCCTGAGGGAAGGGTGCTGAGCGACGTTTGTAACAACACGTGATCACTGGTATGACCCAGAGGTGCGAACTGAGCCTGACCCAAAGCGGGCATCTCGGCATTGACTTTAATGGGCTCTGGATTGGGTCCAGCGTTAGCCTCGTGATGCACTTTTGAGGCCCTGGCTGGCTATAGCCTATATTGAAGTCCCAGGATGTGGGCGGGCACAAGCCCACCCACTGCTAAAGCCCCTCCCCCAGCCAAGTGGGAGGGACACTGGACCCAGGTTCAACTAGTTACAGGGGACAACGAATGAAAAAAACAGGGACGGGAGTGGGGGTCAGAGGGGTAAAACAAGGATACCGGCCGGGGACTCCAAGCAGTGAACCCTGCACAGCTCCCACTGCTCCCCAAAGCTGTGGAGGGAGCCAGTGGACGCCGCCCAGTAGAACTGTGCCCGGATGCGTGAGACCAGGGATGACCGGAAATAGGCCCCATAGTCGCAGCGGACCCTCTCATCTTGCATCCTCCTCCTGGTAGTGTAGATGGTGACTTTAGCCAAGGCCAGGCTGGCTGGCTATAGCCAGCCAAATCGCCCTGCAGCAGTTCCCATGAGGAAGCAGGCCTCCCCCCCCTCACCCCCCCCCCAGCCAAGCCAGCTGTTCCTGCTTCCTAGGCCAGGGGGAACATCCGGAACTGTTCTGCTCATGACGCCCTGGGCTGTGGCTTGAAAGCCGGGCCCCCTTCTGGCTCTCCCGCAGCTTCAAGGGGTTCTGGCTGGAAACCTAAGACACCAAACCAAACTGCTCGCCCTGAACTGGCCCCAAAAGGTCGTTGGAGGTGAGTGCCTTGGAGCAGCTGACTTACAAAACCGGCACCATTGACTTCTGGGAATAGTGCCACACATGGGCCTCACCCCAGGGGGTCAAAGCATTTGTGGCCCCCCTGAGCCAAGAGGCTGGCTCTAATGTAGAAGCAGATACTTGCCCCCAAGGAGTCAGGGACCTGCCCTAGGTTTGTGGCCATTTCATGTGCATGTGTTCCTGTGTTGGCTGCCTGCTGAGACTGAACCCTGGAGCTAATGCACAAACTACTATTGTTTGAGGGCCAGATTTTTCCAAGATTTAAGTGCTTCAGGATGCAGAGAGGCACCTAGTAAGATTTTCCCTTAAGGCCATGTGTAACGTCACTCCTGTGATTGGGGTCAACGGATTACCAGGTGCATAAAAGTCAGCAGGATTTGGGCCTCAAGGTACGTCTACGCTATGAACACTGCAGTGTAGACACTTATTACAGCAACAGAAGGGTTTTCCCCTCAGTGTGGTTAATCCACCTCTCCGGGAGGCAGGAGCTAGGTCAGTGGAAGAATTCAACCTTTTTCATAGTCCTGAGTGACGTTGCTAGATTCATCCACGTTCTAGGTGTAAACCAGGCCTTAGTCTCAGGATTGAATCCTTCCCAAGCCAGCTGTGATCATAAACGGCCATCATCCTAGTGACCTGTGAAAATAGTGTGCTGGGATTCAGGCCAAGGGGCTGGGGCCTTTTCAGAGTAGTGGCATCGTACCAGACTAGATGGACTAACAGCCTAGGACCCATTTGCTTAAAAACTCCGGCCAGGCTTTGGCCCCTGACCTGGGATGACAACTACGTTCTCTTACAGCCTGAGCCAAAGGCTTCTGGAGCCAGTGGGAAGGTCCCCAGCGGGAGGTGTAGAGACTTCCCTTGCTGCAGACAAGGTCACATGAAACTCACAAGCCCATGTGCTTGAACAAACAAAACAGGTCGTGGAGACCTTCAGCCCTCCCAAGCGCTGTTATCCTGGGATCAAAGCCACCAGCACAGCTGGGCAAACTAAACCGGAGCTGCAGAAAAGCAGCTGCAGAGTGCGCAGGGAATGGTCAAATGAGAGCGATTGCAAACGAACAGCTGGGAGTGATGCTTTTATTGGGTGCCCAGAACACAGCCGCCGCATCCTATGAAATACACGCCAGAGCAGCCCACAACATGCGTGTAATTGACATGCATACACGGCCACAATGACATGTATGTACACACATGACATCTAGATCATTCGCTAGTCCTGATTTGGGCAACGCTATCTGAAAGCTGTTTCTGCAGCAGATCACATGCTACCACCTTGTGTGAGAACATGCCCTGGGCTCACCGGGGCCTATTTATTTGATACTAAGCAGCCGTCAGAGACTCTGGACCCAACATGACTCAATGCAACGTCAGATGGCAGGGCCAGGCGAGCGGGGATCTGCCCCGGCCCCCTGGGGAGCGAGGGAAGCGGCTGTCCCCGCGGGCCCGGGGGGCCCCGGGGGGGGGCGGGGGGCGGCCTCTCCCCCGGCGCGGGGGGGGGGGGGGGGCGTGTAAGCCTTGGGAGGCTCCTGGAGCTGCTGCGGGGAAGAGGAAGCTGCTTTGCTGCGAGAGGATCTATGCGGCTTCTCAGTCCTGCTGTCTCGGGCAGGCACCAGAGGCCCAGGTTGGCCGGGGCCCCCAATCTAGCGGAGCTTCATTTCAGTGCGTTTGTAGGAGTTGCCAACGCCCTGGCCAGAGACCCAGTCAATGCCGTACCGCCGCTTCTTCTGCCCCCCCACTGCGTAGCCCCCGTTCAGGTTGGCGCGGTAGCAGTTGACATACCACCAGGCGCCATGCACAGAGATGGCGCAGTTCTGCGTCCCGCTGTCGTTGTCGCGGTCGTAGGTGGAGAAAGGCTTCCCGCTGTGGAGGCCCAGGGAGTCACCTGCGGGACACACGAGACCCTCAAATGCCGCAGCAGGACACAACCGCACCAGGGCATGACCATGAGCAGCAAAGCCAGGGGAACGTTTCCCTAGTCAGCAATATATTCCTGGAGGCAGCATGAGCTAGAGGTTGGATATGAGCACAGGACTGGGAACCAGGCGCCTGAGGTTGAATTCTGGCCGTGTCATGCCAGAGAGCAGACGAGATGTGCTGATCCTGGTCCCCTTTGGCTTTAACATTTATGAACCTGGGAGCCCTGGGTTTGCCCAAGGACCTAGAGAGCTACATTTTTTTCCAAGGCGCTAGACTCAGTTTTCAAGAACTCGGCCCCCACAATCTGATTTGCCACTGAGCTCAGTGTCCACCGTGAAGTCGATGTGCTGAATTCAGTGGCAAATCAGCCTTTCGGGTCCTTGCCTCAGTTTCCTCAGCTGTGAAATGGGGATGATGATAATAATACACACCTACGTAATACTGTTTAGCATGTCAATAGCACATTCAGTAATGAATCCTCAGACACCCCAGGGGGTTCATTAGCCCCATTCCATGGTGGGGCACAGCAAAGGCTGTGACCTACCCAGGGACACGCAGTGTGCTCCTGAACCAGGATGAGAACCCCGGTTCCCTGAGTCCAGTGCTGCTGTCCGTCCCCAGCGGGGTTCATTGGCTAGGGGCTGTAAAGTGCTTTGAGGATGGGCAAGTTCTAAGTGTCACTATCGGCAAAGCTGAGCCGTGGCTCTGGTCCATGACTGTGGCATTCGGGTCAGGTTTTCCCTGCCAGGGGAAGCGGGCAGAGCCGGGTAAGGTGCTTAAATTGCTGGACAGTATTGCTGCTTTCCTCCTCCCCAGAAACAGCTGCATTTTGGTGCTGGATGCCTGGCTCCCCAGAAACCCTCCATCCTTTATCTCCCTCTCAATAGTTTTTTGGGGGGCCTAATCCGTGGACATACACAAAGTGCTCTGAAACCCCGCGGGGGAAAGCAGTCGAGGTGCGCCGAGGGTTAAGTATTAATGATGCTCAGTCATTATCATGTGATTACAAATGGTTGAGTGGAGAAGCACAGCCTGTTTCATGCTTCCCTGCATGTCTTGCTCTGGGAGGCTGGACGCATAGTTCTTTGTAGGAGAAGCAAAAGGAAGTGGAACATGTGCTGTCTCTCCCACTCACACACCAATGGAACAGATTCTCTCCCCCGCCTTGGCCTCTTTGTGCTGCTCCCGCAGCGTGCAGGGGCTGGATTGTGCTGCAAGATGCTACAGTGCAGCCCAGCAGTGCCCCTGGAGGGTGCAGGGCCCCAGAGGAGGCACTGTGTAGGTCCCTGATAAGCAGCCCTTAGGCCCCCATGAAGCCCTTGGCACAGGGACAGAATGGGGTGTCCCCACAGGATCTGGTGCTATGGAGAGTCTGAGCTGCTCTGGACTGCAGGGCAGCTCTCGGGGATTTGGTGGTAGAGCATCCCTGGGGTTGCTCTGATTTACGCCGGGATATGTTTGAGCCCCTGAGCAGCCCTGACGGCATAAAAGTGGCTTTGCCCACCTCCCCTCGGGCTGCCCCTTTAGGTGGCACAGCGCAGAACGCCAGCCGAACACACTCTCCTCACCTGCAGAGCCACTGAGGAACGTCCCCAGAACAAGCTCATACTTGTCCTCCTCCCCCTTGAGACTGAAGGACCGGTAGCTGGCAAAAGAGCTGCTGTCATTAAAATCCACTAGGTCCACCCGGAGCTGGAACTCGCCTGAGGGAAAGGGATGGAGCCCACCGTTAGCCAGGGGCCTGTCTCAGGCTCCCTCTCACCTCCAGGAGGGGGATCTGGGCCGGGGCTTCAAGTCACAAAGCAGGGCAGCTTGCCCATCATGATGCCAGCTCAGCTAGGGGTGTCTCCATCCCTGTGAGTGATGCCTCATCTTTGCATGGCAATAGGCCAGGATCACCGACAGTGGTAATTGGATGAGAGGGAGGGGATGGGATACCCTGGGGAAAAAGAGGGGACCAGGGGAAAGGGATATTCCCACTCAACCTGGGCATTTTCAGCCCTTCAGCAACACCCTCCAGAATCCAAGGGCATGGGTAATGGCTGCTGGCTTTCGCTCCCCTGGAGTGGCCCAGTGGAATAACTGCCCCCAGGGGATAGCTGCTGGGCTTCCTTACCATCCCGGGTGAGTAGGTGGAGGTTCTCATTGCCCAACCAGAACTCAGAGAGCTGGTTCCCGAAGCCCTTCTTGTAGGAGCTCCAGGTGCGGTAGAAATCCACCGAGCCGTCCATGCGTTTCTGGAACACCTGGAGGAGAGGAGAGAGAACGGGGGCTGGGAGCTGACCCGGCTCTCATGCTCCGGCAGCCAAACTTCAGACAATAGCTGCAGCCCTGATGGAGCTAACCATGGAGGATTCAGAAGAGCAGCTATGGGGACACCAGCTGGAAGTAAAGATCAGTTGGGCTGTCCAGTCTCAGGCTTCAGGGCATGAGCTTGTCTCTGGCTAGGGTCAGGAAGGAAATCCCCCACTAGGGTAAAATATTGCACAGTTGGATACATCGTGGGGTTTTGATGCCTTTCCTTCCCCCTCCACCTCCAGAGCACCCAGCAGTAACTATGACTGGAGACAGGAGACAGATGCATCTGCCTTCCAACGATCCCTCTGCTCTGCTAACTCGTGGGCTGATAACCCCAGCTAACTCCACGGCCTGGATTAAGTTCTCTTACCTCAACCCCTCCTGCTGGTTCAGGGAGACGCAGCAATCTTCCTTGCTTCCTGCCCTGTACTGCAGCATTACTGCCCACTGGCAAACAGCTGCCCCCTCCCTCCCCAGAGGAGGCTGCATTCCAACAACGCGTGACATGATTTCCCATGTAGATGGGTCGTGAAGCACTTGGCAGCCCTTCAGGGTGAAGGGTGCTACATACAGGTAAGGACTGATTCTCTCTTTACCCCTCCCCAGCCACACTCTGCTACCAGTGCGTCACGCTCTTGCCCTGCCCTGGGAGTAGGCCGCTTTGGATGTGACCTGATCCCCGGTGTCCATCGCTCTGGCCAGAGGATACTCCGCTCACCAGCCAGCCTCCGCCGTCAGTGTCCATGTCGCAGAAGACCCTCAGTGGCCGGCAGTCGGGCAGGTAGATGGTGTGCCAGCCACTCAGGAACTCCCCTTTGCCCAGAAGCTCCTTGCAGCTCTTTGGCCCTGGAATCAAGGCAGAATTTGGTGGCTGGGGAAATGTCTCCTCCCGGAGAGAGGAGCAAGGCAATGGGGAGGGGACAGGCCTGAGTGGTTGCCACTGGACCTCTGAGATCACCTCGCAGTGACGGGGGTGTTACCGTGCTACCAAGTTAGTGGCCACAGCAGGCTCCAGGAACCTGGTTTAGGCTAAATCTTATTTCAGGAGGGTTTCATCTCCATGGAGTGCTTAGAGCAGGGACAGCTGGGAGCCCACAGTCTTGGGCTCTAGCCCCAGCTCTGAGAAGGGGATGGAGTCTAGTGCTTAAAAAGAGGGGGAACTACCTGTCCGGCGACCTGGATCCTAGCTCCAGCTCAGGGAGGAAGTGTGGTCTAGTGGTTGGGGTGTGTGTGTGTGAATGGGAGTCTGTAGTCATGGGTTCATCATTGACTCCCTGTGTGCCCCAGGCAGGTCACATCCCTGCTCTGTGCCTCAGTTTCCCCAGCGGGGGGGGGGGGGGGGGAGAAAACATTTTTACCTAAATGCTTTGGGCTCCTTGGAGGAAAGGTTATTGGCGTGAAGGGTGCTCTCACTCCTGTATTACTGAACCGTGCGCTTTCCCAGCCAAAGAAGAGTTAAAGCAAGGAAACAAAGCCTGCTTAGTCCTTTGACGTAAAGGCTACGGCCACTGCAACAGGCCAGGACTAAACTGCTCCGGTGAGTAGATAGCGGCCGGTGCCTGAAAGGGGAACATTCACCGCGCCGGAGGGATGGTCTGGGTTTCTAGCTGTGCCATAGACTCCCTGTGTGATTTGAGATGAGAGTGGGGTACCCCACGCAGCTCTGCATCACACCAACCTCTTCATCCAGCAACCCCTCTTGGGCCCTTACGCTCTCCACCTGTAAAATGGGGCCAGGGCTGCTGTCTTGGCTAGTCGGACTGTAAGCATGCCGGGGCAGGGACCGTCTCTCGCTCTGTGTCAGCACATCCCTGAGCAGGACAGAGCCCTGATCCTGCTGGGAGCCTCGAAGCGCTATCGTAATGCAAACCTCGGTACGTTCCCAGAGGCAAACTCACCATTCTGGCAGAGGAAGGAAGGGTCTGGGTGGTCTCCTGCCATGCCGAGAAACAAAACATGGTTAGAAAGCAAAGCTGAACAGTCACCATCAAGCGCCCGGTAGAACTCGGTTGGATGAAGAGTGCAAGGTTCCTGGTTAGCTGCTTTTCCTGTTGCTTCTCTTGTTTGAATGGGGTGTGCATTACTGCCCCCCTCCCCCCGGCCGTGCAATGTACACAGGACCACGGCCGTGCACGTGAAGCGTACATGCATTCGCGGCCCACCCGCTCTCCGGGGACCTGAGCCAAAGGCCACTGAGGTCGGTGGAAAGGTTCCCTCCCACAGAGACCCCGATTAGCCCCCTGTGACGTGAGAAGAGGTGGAAATGCTCCAGAGAGAGTCTGTTTCATGCCAGCACAGACCGGAGAGGGGCAGGGGGCGATTCTGGGCACTGTCTCATCTCCCTGATAATGGGTGCCCGTCTCAAAGCTTCCTGCTGGCCAGGTTCTGGGGCCTAGCCCCAGTGCCTGTTGCAATCAGTGGGAAGGGCTGCAGTGACTTGGGGGGCAGGAGTGGGATCAGGCCCTAGCAGCCTCAAAGGCCACCGGAGAACGTCAGCTGGACAGACTAAACCAACTGGAGCCAGAGTAGATGAGAGTGGGCCCCGGCCCACGGGGGCACAAAGCCTGGTTCCCCAGCTGAATGCTAAGGCTCCTGCCTGCCTCGAATAACAACCCCCCATTGGGTGTAACCTACACCCTCAGCCCCTCCGCCACCAAGAGCATCGCTGCATAGTTACCTCGTTCCCCCTTCGGGCCCGCTTTCCCGGGCGGCCCCTCAGCCCCTGAAATCCAGAGCAGACGGAGAGACGCAGTGAAGTGCTTGAGTGCAGCTAAGGCGCAGAACATGGTCTGGGGGGCATCGGGGCGTCCCCGGGGGCTCTTTTAAAAGGGGAACCAAGGGATGGACCCAGAGGAAAAAGAAGGGAAGCTCTCAAGGGCCATCACTACCTGTTCCCATAGCAACCGCAAGAAGCAGCTCATGTGGGCTGCCCAGCTAATCCTGGTGGAAGATGCCCTGAGATGGGCCCTGGAGGAGGTGGGGAGGGCTTCTTCCCCAACTCTACCAGCTGAGCCCTGGGTGTGTGAGCAAGAGGCTCCGGGGAGCAGCGGGCCAGATTTAGGGGGCATCGTGGATGCTCCAGACAGAGGGCGGCTGGCGGACGAAGCCGTGCCTTGTTCTTCCACCCGTTCATCGGGGGTGAATCGACGTGCCAGGAGGGGTGGATCCAAACACACACAGTCTGCTAGGGACCACAGGCCGTGGGGGTCACACCGGGCACCTCACAGCGACGTGCCCAGTTCAGCAGGGGGTTTGCACCCTTCGCCGGCGATTCCCTGGCTCCAGTGACACCTCTGAGCCCACAGGGTGAAAATGGCGCATTGGTTTCAATGCGGCTACACCAGTTGCTTCCAGCCGGGAGTGGAGCCGGAGCGCGCAGTAGCTGACAGAGTAGCTGACCGCTCAGTTCTCCACCTTCCCCAGAGACCCGATGGGAGCCGGCCCAAGACCACCCCATAGGCCCAGAGAGGCCTGCTGCAGCTTGTGGGGGCAGCACCCATTGGGAGATTCCCCTCACTCATCTCCTACCTCGCAGGCCAGGTTGACCGGGTGCTCCTTTTTCTCCAGGGCTTCCTGCCGCCCCTGGCGTCCCAGGGCAGCCCTGTAATACGGTGAGTTTCTCAGCGCCGGAAAGCCCCACCACCTTCACCTCTGTGGAAACACAAAGACACGGGAGGAGACCTGATCCCAGCGCCTGCTCCAGGACGGCCCTGGCAAGTCAGCTGGTGAGATGGTTCCCAGCATCGCTCTGTGCTCGGGCTTACCCTGGCCCCCTTGGTCTCTGGAGGGCCCTGTGGAACGAAGGCTGCTGGGCAGGACCTGCCCTAGGCTTACATGTCAGCACAGCGCAGGGAGGAAGAAAAAGAGACCCCACAGGCATCTACCAGCATCACGTCAGCGTTGCCTCCCTGCTTTCAGTGCTCACCGGCCCCCATGCTAGCCAGCGTCTTCCTACTCCACTGTCCCAGTGCCGTGGCCCATTCCAGGCACGGGCTCTGCAACCCCTGTTCTTCCATCCACGCCCCCACAACCCCGGGTGGCCCCCCATCCCATCCCATCCACGTGGCCGCCATCTCTGTACAACCAGCCCTAATCTGGGAGGCAGGGCTTCCTGGCCCGTGGGACATTGGGGTGCAGCATCCAGACACGCTCTCCCCAGCACAGTCACCCCCCCTGGGGTCCAGCTCCATCCCTCCCGTTCAGCTCCAGCCCATCGCCCGCTCAGAGCCCCCAAACCGAGCCCCACAGCCCACCCAGTGGGATTAGCACCCAGAGCCCCGGCCTTAGCGCCCCCAACTCGGACACTGCAGGGCTAGTTCTCTAGCTATTTAGCTGGCTCATCCCCCCACCCTGCCCTTGGCCATCGCTAGACAACATGAGCTCAACGTAGCTCCCCATTTACAGCCCGAAAATGCCCCCAAACGGAGATTCTCCTACCTGGGCAGGTGCCAGGGTCCCCCGTTATCAGCGTCCAGGTGCAGAGCCACAGCAGGGCGGGAATGAAGTACCACGGGCTGACTGGCCACATTTTCGCTCTGTTTTCTTGTGAGCCCCTCCCGCCCCACCGCCCTCTCGGCTTATGTACGTTCCAGGAACAATGCCCCCGTGGGGAGCTTTTCCTGGGGAGTAACTCGGGCTTCCCACCATTGTTCCCAGGCACAAAAGCTTGGCACCCGCAACTCCCACCCACCAGAGACCAGCTGGAGAGGTGGGGCCAGGCCTATTCCTCCAGCACAGCACTGCGCATCCTACCCAGTTCTGGCCGTGGAGTTTCGGGCCCTCAGCCCCAGCACTGGCCACGCAGCCCTGGCCCTCAGCCACCCGGCTTCAGAGATGAAGTTGTGGCCATGCGGCAGCGGGCTCCAATCCCTGGCTCGGACTGCGTGATGCCAACCCCCAATCCTGGGGACAGCTGCTGGCCCCAAGCCCTAACCTCCCCCCGCCCCATCCACACGCTCCAATCCCCAGCCCTGGCTGCTGACCCCGGGTGCAGATCCCCGGTGCTGGCCTTGGGCTCGGGATGCCAATCCCTGGCCCTGCCACAGCAGGCACAGACCCCAATCTCCAGCCCCCCATTCCCAGTGGTAGCCAATCCCCAGCCATGTGCTCCGCCTCCCAGCCCTGGCCACTGAGCCTGGGCAGTGCTCCTGGAGGTCACCCTTGGGTTGCAGCAGGTGCTGGCCATGGGGTGCCCATCCCCAGGTGTCAGCCCTGGGTGCAAAACCACCAGCCCCAGTCTCATGGCAGCAGGCGCCAACCCCAGGTTCTGGCAGGTGCGGGGCCTGGCTGTCTACTCCAGTCCCGCTCACGCTGCGGCGGGATCCGGTGGGTGTGGCCAAGGCTCCTGACGCCGAGCGCTGGCTGTGCGGCAACGGGCATGGACCCAAAGGGCCAACCCTGGGCGCTGATTCCCAGCCCTAGCCCCGCAGCTGAGTGCTGGCCCTGGGCACCAACCCCCAGGTCAACCCACACCCCTGAGCAGGCAGCGGTGGGGCTCCCTCCACCCATCCTCACTCACAGCCCCTGCCTCACCCCCGACCCCTCCACCCATCCTCACTCACAGCCCCTGCCTCACCCCTGACCCCTCCATTCATTCTCCTCTCACCTGCTGCCTCACCCCCCCCCCTCCTCCCTGGCACCCACTGGCTCACCCCCTACCCCTCCATCCATCCTCTCTGGCACCCACTGCCTTGGCACCCACCCCAGCTCACCTCCTCCTGAGCACGCTGGCGCCGCTCCACTTCTCCCCCTCCCAGGCTTGCAGCACCAATCAGCTGCTTGGTACACAAGCCTGGGAGGGGAGGAGAATTAGACTGGGACATGTGCTCAGGGGAGGAGGCGGAGCGGAGGTGAGGGGGGCAGGGAGCGGTTCCCCTGCGTGGCCCCCCCCCTGTTACTTGCCTCGAGAGCCACTCACCTCCACTCCACTGCCTCCCCCGAGCATGCTTTTTGGCACCCTCAACCACCTAGCGCCCTAGGCGCCCGCCTAGTTTGCCTCGTGGTTGCACTGGCCCTGCTCCCAGCTGCAGGAAACTTGCGCGTCAGGCTACAGTAGCGCTGGGTGTAACGTAGCCCCCATCGCGCCCACACACGACCCAGAAGCCAAAGATCCAAGAAAAAGAAAGTGCTTTTATTTGCCTCCTCTGCGTGCAATGACTCCATCCCCCCACAGCGCTGCGTGGCCGGGGTGGAGACCTGAGTCCCATCAGCCTGGCTAGGGCCACAGCCAGCCCCAGGGAAATGGAGCCACCCGGGGGGAATAACACAACCAGCCCCCTCTGAGAGCAGATCAGGCCCGGGGAGGGGAGAA
Source organism: Dermatemys mawii (assembly GCA_007922305.1). NCBI lineage: Eukaryota > Metazoa > Chordata > Testudines > Dermatemydidae > Dermatemys > Dermatemys mawii. The sequence continues at coordinate 8,879,051 of ML677388.1, forward strand.
GCCAGCTGGCAGGCACCAGAGAGATGAACTGGGGAACAGCCCGGGGGGTGGGGGGCCTTAGACCTCCTTTAAAGAGGAAACCAGCAGTGGGTCCCTTGAGATCTCCAGCAGGAACAGCACAAGGAAGCTCACCTGAGTCTAGGGGAGACCTCTCCAGCCCCTGGCCGCCGGGAAAGCCCTTTGGGCTGAGGAGCGGTTGGCACATGGCACGACTGAGCAGGGGTTACAAAGATGAAGGCTGGTGGGAAGTTACAGGCCAGAGTGGGCATGGGGGAGGCATGTTCCTGCAGCTGACCCCCAGCAAGTGGCTGACCCCCTGGAATTATAGGGAGGGGTGGGAGCTCCACCAGAGGGAGTGTGGGGGGGAGGAACAATCGAACAGAGCGAGAGGGAGGCAGAGCCGTGCCGTGGAGCGTCCGGCGGAGGTGGTTTGAGCCTGGCCGCCCCAGGGGTCCAGCCCGCCAGAGCGGGCAGGGCCAGGAGGGCACCCTGAGCTTTCCAAACAAGGCAGCGACAGTAGAGCTTGCTGGGGACTGGCCTGAGTCTTGGATGCAGCCCCCAGGCTGCAGTGTGGGCGGCCCCGGGGCTCTGGGGCCAGCCCCCCCAGTGGCGAGCCTAACGGACACAACATGGCCCGGCGGCACTTTGCAGAGCGCTGCACGGAACTTCGGCCCCAGCCAGCGGCGCCGGAGGAGGGAGAGGGGCACGGCCGAGAGCGAGCAGGGCAGCCGGAGCACTGACCGCCTCATGGTCCATTCCTCCTCCTCCCACAGGAAACCTCTTCACCGCGCCGCCCCGGGCACCGGCCGTCAGATCCTAAGGCAGTGGGACAAAGAAGAGAGCTCACCAGCCAGGGCCGAGTGCAGCCAGTCTATGCCCCAGCACAGGACGGGATGCCCCAGGGGCTTGGCTGCACAAGGAACCCTTCACGCCCAGGTCGCCGGTTCCATCCCAGCCAAGGGAGGGCTCCTATGAAGTCGCAAGGCCGCTCCCAGCACGGAGTCAAACACGGGTGCCGGTCGGGGCCGAGCTGCCCCGGAGCGAACCGCTCACGTCTCTAGGGCACGAGCAGGCCTCTCCCTCCCGCAGACGGATGCGAGATGGTGGCAAAGGGAACCCAGACTGTCGCGGGGGCAAGGGCTTGCAACGTACCAAAGCAATCACCTTCCCTTTAGGAAAAGGCACCCACCCCCCGTCCCACAGCAGCTTCCACACTGCAAAGACCCCCCTCTCCCATGGGAGCTCTTGGCTGAGGATCCTCCTCGGGCCCCAAGCCAGGGCTGGCCCCGTCCCACTGTCAATCTGGCCCCAAGCGGGTGATGTTGGTAGACAGGCAAATAAACCAGGAATGGGGGACGGACAGACACGGGGCTGCCTTCAGGGAAGCAGCACAGCAGCTGCTCCAACCCCACACCTCCCCAAAGCCATTTCTCAGAGGCTGCCTGAAACACAGGGACATGGCTGCCCGCTTTCCTCCAGCAGGTTGTACCAGCCACCCCCGTCCTTGTCCTTGAAAACCCAGCTGTTCTCAGCCCTTCCCCGGGCCCTTAGGGCCTAACCCCAGTGGCGAGTTCTGGAGACAGTCTCCCGAAGACCCTCCTATTGGCACGCCCGGCCCTATAGCAGGGGCGTGGGTGCACACGGGCCTCAGAGGCCCTTCCCTGGAGGACACAGCTGGACAGATCCCTTCCCCTTGCAGCCTAGCGGGGCAGGGGAACCAGACACCTGCTACGGCAGCCCCCACCCACACCCGGGTCAGCCCAGTTCCCACGGGCCCGTGTAACTCTGCCAAGGGGTTTCCACACCTTGGGCCTGTCCTCAACACCCCCACACCCCAGGCTCTGCCCAGCAATAAACAGCCACCCTAGAGAAATCAAACCGCGTCGGCCGCTTTAATGCCACACCCGCGCTCACAAGGCTTCGGCCCACTGCACACACCATGCCCCCAGCTGCCCCCCAGGGACCCACACGGCAACACAACGGCACAGCAAGAGCACACAGCATCCGTCCGATGGCTGTGGGGGGGGCAAACACCCCAGTAACCATCCCACCTTCCCCTCGCAACAGGTACGCTGGGGAAGGGGGGACGAAGCGACACCGGCAGATGCGCTGCTGGCCCGGGGGTCAGAGCCATCCACGGCTAAGCTGCCGTTAGTAGAGACCCTGCTCACCGGTGGCTGCCTCCAGCCAGAGAGAGCGGGGAGCCGCTGGCTGGAGGGGATGCCAGCGACCAGGAGCACCCTGTATTTTAGAGATGGCCCCCCAGCGAGCCAGCAATGCCTCGCTCCCAGCGTCGCCTATCCTGCCATGTGTGGGGAGCAACAATTATTGGGGGGAGATGAACAAAAATCCTCCTGGGGATTCAGCAATCAAGTGAGAAATTAAGGAACAGGATTATTGGGAAACTGCTCCTGTGGGGGGCTCGGGTGGGGGTGGGGGGCAGAGGACATGAGGGACAGGCCTCTCGCTGCCTCCCTGCCTGGCCCTGGCAACAGGAATCGCCGGAGGGAGGGCACACAAGACCTGCTTGGAGCTGGATCTGGTTTTCACACAGTCGGGGGAGGGATAATGCATTGGGCTGGGATTCAGGAGACCTGGCTTTGGTTTCTGGTTGCATTCTATGGGCCAGAGTTTCAAAAGAGCCCAGTGCGTGCGGGGCTGACCTCCTTGGGAAAGTCTGGCCAATGGGCTTGCAGGGGGTCAGTTCCCCCTCTGTCAAACAGGGATAATCCTTCCTCTCCCGCACCCTTTGTCTCTCCTGTTGAAGACAGTTAAACTTTTGGGGTGGGGCCCATGTCTCACTCTGTCACTGTACAGCCCCTGACACCATGGGGGCCTGATCTGACTCGGGTCTTTGAGCCCCTCCAGTGCTAAGAGAACAGCCCCTACCGGCTCTGTTCAGCGTACGTGGGGCAGCAGGGAGCAGCTCTGTGCAGAATTGCTCCCAGTGGGGGACACGCCACTGCAGAGTTCAGAGGCTCTTCTCATTGTTATGTGACCTGCCGCTTTGCCCTGTAACAACATCTCTGGCATCTTCCAGCCAAGGACCCCACAGCCTGTTACAGGTAGCTGTTGTGACTGTACAGAGGGGAAACTGAGGCACAGAGGTTCTGCAGAGCCCCTGATGGCTGGGAACAGAACTCAGCATTCCCACTAACTCCACCACTCCACTCTTCCCCACCAGGGAAGCCAATGAGACAGGGCACAATCCCACGGTCTCACCAGTGTCTGGCTGCACAAAGCCAAGCCGGAGCCAGACTGAGGACACATTGTGTGGGGGAGGAGGGGTTGACACAGAGGGGGAATTTCCCAGTCCACAGAGGAGCTTGTTGGGGAACTGCTCTGACAGCAGAGCCTTGCTGCAGCACACGGGCCGGGCTAGGGGGAAAGAGCGGCCAGACGCCAGCCAAAGAAACGCTTGCGAGAGTAGCGGGCCATAGTGGCTAGGAACTGGGTAGAGTCCCTTTAAATAGCTGGGAGGGGCATTACCCAACTCCATCCTGCGTGGAGCACCTGGGCCCTGCCTTCGGGCAAGGAGACAGCATTTTAACACAAGCCACCGGGCTAGCCAAGGCCAGCGTGGCCCCTCCACACAGCGGACAGCCAGGGAGGGAGCAGGCTGGGCTAACACGCTGCCCTAGACACACCCCCTCTCCCCATCCCCCGTGGCAGGTGGCTCCGAGAAGGGGGGACTTCGTCTCTTGTAGCAGACGCGGCCCGTTTCCCGCCGTCTTGCACGCGCACACAGCAACACCTACTGGTTCTCCTCCCTGGTGCCGGGCAGCATGCAAGGGAAAGAGAGAGAGAGAGGGGACGGCCCCGGACGTTAGACACGGGCGGCCCCCGCCCAGACCGAGTCTCTGCCTTCCGCGCTCTCCTCTGGGGCCCTGCTCCCACCAGTGAGAAGGCCCCTGAGCCAGGGAGCGGCTGAGAGAGGCAAGGCCCTAGGGGGAAACCGAGCCAGCATGTGCCCAGGACTGGGGCACGCCCAGAGGCCAGTTCCTTGGGCGGGGGAGTTCGGCCAAGTGGGTTCATTCTGGAAAGGGGCAGAGGGCTCTTGATGGAGGTGAACATAGGCTGGGGAGAAGTAGAGGAGGTGGGTGTTGGGGGGCTTGAATGGGCCCAGCCCAGAGCCTCTGGAGACGCCTCACCCCAGCACAAGGAGAACAGGTGAGCCACCTTTTCACCCGGCTTCAGTGCCTCCGGCCCAGCCTTCCCTTTCGCAAACGGCCAGGTCCCAGCTCCGGCCCATCCCTGCAGGCCCCAGCCACAATCAGCACAAGGGGACTCCACAGCACAACGCGCTTCCCTAGGACCCGGGGACCCCGCCCGGCTCTCTGCTGCCAATGACAGGAGCCGGGGGATGATCCAGGGAGGGGAGAAGCCAGCAGGCGGGCACCAGTGAGAGGAGCAGATGGATGAGGCGGCAGAAAAACAAGTGGACAAGAAACCCACGGAAGACGAGTCTCCTCACCAGAGGGAGAGCTGGGGTTTATTGCTCCCAGAGAGAGCTCTGGGGAGACCCAGCCTCCACGGGGCAGGGAGAGGTGGAGCGGACACCCCAGTGGGACAGGACAGGGGAACACAGACAGGTTCACAGTGGGGCCTGCCCGGCCATGAGCAAGACGGAGGAGCCCGCTGCCGGGGACGGACACACAAGGATCTCACAGGGGAGCAGGTGCAGAGAGACCCCAGAGGCGCACGGTGGCAGGGGGAAACGGGCAGTCGGTGCTTCTAAACACAGGTGGAAAGATGGGAGCCAGACAATACTACACCCCCCCCGGGCTGGATCTAGCAGCTGCCCCTATGGGGGGTCAACCCCAAACCTATGGCACCAGCGAGTCTCCCTCCACGCCCCATCGTACACAGCCCACATGGCAGGGGCTCCCCCAGCCGCTCCCGGGATCGGAGCGGTTCTCCAGCCCCAGGGCTGAGCCTGGCCCAGGCAGACAGCGCCTGCGGGGCGGGGAGCTTACAGCGTCTGGTAGGTGCTGTCCTTGGTCTTGAGGAACTTGACGATGAAGTAGAAGACGGCCTGGACGCTCAGCACCAGGACGATCCCCCCCACGAAGCTGGCCGAGTCGAAGCCAGGCGGGCGGAACTCGGGGGTGGCCGTGAGCGGGGGGGTGGCCGGCGTCCCTGGGTGGGGGAGAAGCAGTCACAGCGTTACCAGGGCCTGATGCCCCCCGCACACCCCCAAGCCACGCCACGCTCCCTCTCCCAGCATGCCACCTGCTCCCTACTTACTGGCCACCTGAGCAGGGTTCTGGGCCCTGACCCGGGTTCATGGGGGTGCTGTCCTTGGTGCTGGAGGCAACTCCCCTCTCCTGGCGCTGGCTAAACAAGGCTTCCCTGGGCAGTGATGGAGGGGAAGGGCCAGGAGGAGTCTGGAGATGCCCCAGGCTCTGGGATAGGCTCACCTGAAGCTCTCCAGGAACTAGGAGAGAACACGACCCCCTCAGCCAACGCCCCAGCATGGTGCCAGGGGGACCGGGCCACCAGAGATGAAGCTGAGGTCCTGGCTATTGGGGACCAGGGTCACCCCAGATCCCGTGGCACTTCCCCCATTCTCTTTGGCCAGCAGCATCTCTTCTTCCCCACCCCACCTGAGGTGCAGTGTACGAGTGGGCGGCTGGCCCGCCTCCCCAGAGGTGGCTGCATTCCAGCGCAGCCACTATGCTGGGATTTCCATTGTGATCTAGTCTCCCAAGCCCAGATGGCATCTCATGCCATGCAAAGGGGGAGGACGCTTCAGCCCCCACACCCTTCACACTACAGACCCCAGAGGGGTCACTGTAAGGAGACTGTTTAGTGAATGGAGTTTAACCCTTTCAGTGCTCTCTCTATGGCGGCGCTGTCCTTCGTCCACAACACCTGCCAGGCCCGGCTGTAGCAGAGAGTTTACTGCAGCGCAGAGACTGCGCGTGCGCGTTTGGCAGCGGAGCGTGAACCAGCTGCATGCGGAATGGGAGGACTGGGAAGAGATGCCATCGGCTGCTCCGCTAACGAGAGCGACTGTTCAGCAGAGCCTGGGCTGGATCAATAATTCACAAAGCTCTGGGATAAAGTGACTCGTTTTAATTAGCTGAAAGCTCTCAGATTCCTCCTCCTCACACTGCCATCCCACTCCCCGGTTACCCTCCCCACCCACCCCTGCAGCAAGAGACATGATGAGCAAGGGACTGGAAAGAGCATTTGGTTCTGTTACATCTGCCTGCCTTTCTTTCCCCAGGCAGGTTCCCTTGGATACAGTACCCTCTTCCTGTCCCATGCTGCATTGCTGCAGCCTCTCGCAGGGTCTGGGGTCTGCTCCACCCAGGGCTCAGCTGCATTTTAGGGGGGAATGAAGCAATGCTTGGAGAGTCTGTAAGTAAAATGAGGTGTGTCTCTCTCACTTGCACTTGGGGCCTGATTTTTCCAAACATTTGGACCTCAAATACACCTGCAAAACGAGCGTGCAAGTTCATCAACTTGGGATACTCTGGACGAGCCATGATCTTCTTTGCATGGACATATCACAGTTAATGGTGCCTATAAGTTAGTACACAGGTCTCTCACGCTCCCCGCCCCCACTTTTTTAAAAAGGTCGGACCCATTGTTTAGACCAGGGGTTCCCAAACTTTAACAACCTGTGAACTCCTTTCACTAAAATGTCAAGTCTCACAAATCCCCTCCAAAAAATGAATATTTCCAGGGATTTTCTCCTTTACCAGAGTATTAATTATAAAAGCAGTGACCTTAGAAATATAGGGGTTTTTTTATGACATGCATATTACACACTATTCATCATCACAGTATTATTATGAAAACAGCGACACTCTGCCAACATTTCACTTGCTCAGCTTGTATCACTTTGAATAAGCCTGTTTTAAGTCAAGGCTCCTATGTTTCATCAAGGAATATCACATGTGAAGCAGCATGAAGCTATTTAAGAAGCCAACTCAGAGTTCCTCCTACACAAGCATTCAGGTCTAGAGCAGTCCAGGCAGACAACGCACATTACAACAAAGCTTAAACTTGTTCTTCATAATTTTAAAAACAACACTAGCTGCCTATTTCATTTTAAAAACAGCAAAAAGTATCCACCTCCCTTTCCATTTCTGACAAGGAGTCTTGACATTTAAATCTCCTCAGTGTGATAGATCTGCTTGCCTTGATCTGCTTCGCTCTCGGAAGTCCAGGGGCTCTGGGCTGCTGGTCCCATGCTGCCCAGGGGTCCCTAGGGACAGCTCTGTCTGCCATTAGGGAATTTTTTCCTGAGAACACCCTGTAATGTTTTGCAAACCCCAGTTTGGGAGCCACTGGTTTAGACATTCTATGTAGCTCCGTACGCTTCCCAGATGGCACCGCACACAGCCCGGGGAGCTCTGAAGGGAGAGATGTCAGTCACCCGTGCCTTTGTACATGCTAAGTTTTCACTGCCAACATATCTGGAAGCCCCCAAAATGGGACTGTTTCTAGGTGACAGCGCTTTGATTAACAGAATACTTTGCCCTTGGATAACCCCTGACATTAACCTAGAAGCACTTCGGACTGTGACTAGTGACCCTCCAAACGCTCCCTGGGATGGAAGTAAAAGAATGTCATTAGTCTCCTTTTTAGTACAGATAGAGAAACTGAGGCACAGAGCAGGAGAGGAGGACTCCCCAAAAGTCACACAGCTGGCACTGTCAGTAGAACCCAGGAGTCCTGAGGGCCAGGCCTGGTCTTAAATTATGGCCCACGCTTCCCTTCCCCAACTGCTGCAGGAGAAATTCTAGAAGGAAGAGACATTGGCTGGCTTGGCTGAGGCGGGAGGGAAGGGGGCGCGTTCTCCCCAAAACAAACCCCGCCAGCCTCCTCCCCACTGACCTGAGCCTGGTGCAAGAACCACCCCTTAGAACTTGCCTCTTTTCCAGCCTCACCCTCGATCCCCAGCCGGCCACTCCCGCCCCAGACCCCAGCCCGTACGGGTTCCACTTGCCTGGCGTGAGGATCTCCTGCTCCTTGGTGGGCGCTTGCAGAGGTTCCTTGGTGGGCGACCTCCGTGCTGAGTGGGCAAGGGTGGAAGAACAAGACAAGGTGCTTAGAGGCCAGAGTTTCTCTCTGGCTCTCACCAGGGCTGGGACTGGAGCTCTCCCTTCAGCCAGTGCTCCTGCCCCATTCCCTACAGCGCCCCCTGCTGGGAGAATCGGGGACTGGAATAGCTGGGAGCTGCCCCACAGCCACTGCTCCTGCCTCATTCCCTACAGCGCCCCCTGCTGGGAGTGGCTGGGTCTTGTGTAGCTGGGGAATATCAACTAGCTGTTAGATATATCAAGTCCCGCAATGGGCTGAGCCCATGGAATTGCCCCTTCTTCTCCCAGGGCGGGCAGCCCTGCTTATTCCCTATGCGTGCAGTTAGCTCCTGCACATGTTTAGTCCGAGGTGGTTACAGGATCCTGGAAGCAGCTAGAAGAGGAGCAGCTGCCTTGATAGCCAGTGCTCCTGCCATGTCCTCCACAGCGCCTCCTGCAGGGAGAGGTGGAGACTGGTTTCACAGCTGTTGCTCCTGCAATGGAATGTGGATTCTCTTGCGCCAAAGCAGATAGCTAATAAGAATACCACCCAGCACTCGCACAAGGCCTGCAAAGAAGGGGGAATAGCATCCCCATTTTACAGATGGGAAAATAAATCAGCAGCTGAGCCAGGGATAGAATGCAGGTGTCCCGAGGCCCAGCGCTGTGCTCTACCCAGAGCCCATCCTTCTGCCTTCATCCCAGGAAGTTACCTGGACACATAGCAGTGACATTGGAGATGGAGCACGTCTCCTTGGTGGCTTCTCCCTTCTCAATGCAGCCCCCGGGCCCTGAAGGAAACAGGAAAAACCTTTCACAACCCTGAGAAAACCTGCCCCCTAGAAACTCCCTGCCATTCCCCTGGCCAGGGGGACGCCTGGCTAGTGTGGAGACAATGAAAGAGACCATGGGGTCAGCATGATAAACCGCACCCATAACATGCACAGGAGTGCTGGGGAAGAAGAGCCTAAGGGCTCCAAGTCCAAATGAGCATCCGGGCTTTGAGTCTGGCACGTTCCTCTGCTCCCCCAGGCCCCTGCCCTGCACAGCATCACACTCAGAGCTTGTGCGGACGGCGTCGCACTTGGAAACCGATCTCCCGCTGGGATGCGTTCCTGGACAGTGTTCCTTGGATGACCAGCAAACCGCTCTCCCCATCAGATCCATACACCTTCCATTAAGGCTCACGGTTTGCAGGCACAGTCCCCCCAGGAGCTGCAAGGCCCATCATGGGCTCAGAGAGCCCGGCTCTCACCCTTGGGGATATTTCAGTTCCCAGAGGGTGGAGGAACAGCAAGGAGATCACGTCTCCCATTGTTCTGTCCCTGTAAGCGACGCTCTCCAGCATTAAACACCTAACCACAAATTCCAGCCTATTTGGGATCCACAGACCCCCTAGATCGATGGGATCCCATGGAACTCCAATCACAACCCTTCTCTCAGCTCAGCTGCATTAGCCCCATCCCCTCTGGAAAGCCAGTTGTTATTTTACCATTTCATCTATGCACCCTTACACAGCTTCACCGCAGACCCTAGTCACCTGGCAGGAGCCCAGCCCAGCGCACGGCAGCTGGATGAGCAGAGCTGGACAATCCGGCAGCTGGACCGAGCCTGGCATACTGGAGACCCATTCCCGGAGAGCAAGAGGCAGCCGGCTGGCCATGCAGAGGCAGACAGGCCATTCAGAGGCCACTTCTGGAGCAAGAGGTCATGGCTGAATTGCAAGCAGAGCAGAACCTGAGGCATCTCACCCCAGAGGTGGTTGCACGTTACCAGCAGGTGACGTGCTCTCCAAATAGACGGACTCGGGTTACTCCAGTTCAAGTCCCCCAAGGAGCCGGGGCTTCCCAAAAGAGTTTAAACAAGGGGGCAGGAATTAATAAGCTACTGGGGTTTCTGCAGGGCCATGTGCCTGGGCCGGTGGAGTCAGCTTCCTCTTGCCACCTGCTCTTCTGTCTCATTTCTCTGCCCCAGCCTTTGGGAAGTGGAGGGTTTTCAATTCCATTATCTCTGCTTCTCTCCCCCCATGACATCAGTGGTTATTGAAGGTAGCTGCAGAAGCAGCCAGAGCCCCTCCCAAGCCACAGGACTTGGAAACTTAACACCTGCCCAGAAAACAGAGATCCCGGGCGCTGTTCTGTTCAGGGCTGGCTGGGCACTAGGGTGAAATGTGAAAGAGCCAGTCCCCTCCACAAGCAAAGACCTAGTGTCTTCCATGGTTCACAGAGCAGGGCCTTTGCAAAGCTCCCAGCTTAGAGAGCCCTCACAGTGCTGTGGAGCGGGACAGAAGGAAGAGAATGAATTACATGGATGGGCGAGAAAGACCCTCCCGCAGTCACCAGTCGGTCACTTTTCCTCACTGCGAGTGGCGTGCCGGGCAGAGGATGCCAGTGTTACTGCTTGAGCCCCGGCATGTCTGTCTTTGCAAATTAAGCACTGCCAACCCCAGCTGACTGAGCTAGCAACCCACCAGCCCTGCCCTGGCCACCAGGTGCTGCTGCTGTGGGCCGGGGTGGGGCGGGAGGTGTGAAGCCTAGAGCCAGAGACCTTTGGCAGGGGGTGGGGGGAAGGGAGCCAACTGCACCTGCCAGCAGAAGCAGCTGGGGGCGGGTGGCATTCGGGACCAGGGAGTGTGATTCACTGGGCCATGGGAGGCAATGGCTCAGGACGGTGGGAGGATGATGGGATTTTTGGCAGGTGAATGTGTGGGAGATGCTGGGTAATTTGGGTGGGGGGGGAGAAATGATGGGACTGGGGAGGAGCCCCCACTAATGACACTTGTCCCCCCTCTTAATCAGAGCACAGCAGACCGGCTGCTGCCTCTCCACTGGGTTTGGTCTTTCCCCACATGGTACCACAGGGCTTTTCGTCAGGACCTCCGTTTGGCTTTCCAGCAGGGCGCTGCCAGGGGAGAGGTGGCAGCCAGGAAAACCAGGCCTCAACCCACAGAACCCGCTGGGGCCCCTCAGCGCCCTCTCTTCTCCTCCTCGTGGGATAGACTCTGCCTACAGCGGGGCGGGCCCCCAGAGACGGGGGGATTTCTCCCAGATAGTCTCCGCAGGGAAGCAGGACGTGACTAGGCAGGCAGTGAAGAAACCTTCCGGCACTGGGTCACTTGGAAAGCTGGGAATTCAGCTGCCAACGGGCAATCAACTCCTCACCGACCTGCCAGCGTGAGAGGAAGCAGCCGAGGTGCCCCCTGCCCGGCTAGCAGAGCCCAATACAACCAGCAGTGCCCTGTCCGGCCCGGGAACAAACCAGCCCCAGCAGAGAGCGAACACAGACCCCTGCCGGGAAAGGGAGCCAGGAAATCTGTCCTGAAACCATTTGCAGTGGAACCCTCTCCTGATACCACGGTGACAGGTGCAGCATCCAACTCATCGCAGACATTGGCATGGTGCTAGCTGAAGTAAAAGTGCCCCATATCCTGGACTCAGCACCTATTTAGGCACCTGCAGAGAGGGCCAGTCTTCTCAAGTGCTCAGTGTGACGCTTACAGACGGGTTTTCACAAGGGGTCAGAAAACCAGGCCCCGGTCATGGGTGCGTAGATTCTAGCGCACAAGGAACAGAGCCCGCTAACACTTAGGACTCTGATACTTCCCAGGTCAGCAGCAGAACGATCCTCAGGCCTGTTTCTAGCCAGTTCCCGGGCCCAGGGAGGGTCTGAGAACCGTGCTGTGGATTCGCCCCACACAGAGGGTTTGGGATACGGTTTTAAGATCCCTGCTGGTGGTGGAAGCTGTGCTGATGTTGGAATACCTCCTGACGGGCAGGGCCCCTGGGGCCAGGCTGCAAAGGGTTAATGCAGGAGAATTAGAGAGGTTCCCGCAGCGTACCTGGCTCCTCTGCGGTTCCACAGCGCATCCACACACAGCCGGTGATGTTCCGGGACGCGTCTCCTTCAATGCACCTCTCACAGAGCTCCAGCTGTTTGCACTCTCCTGCCAAAACCCAGAGGACGCCAGATGTCAGGTCACAACAAGCAGCTGGGATGGGGCATCAAGGGGGAAGGGCCCCCCAGAACTGCTAAGTGAAGCCTTCACAGACACAGAACCATCCCCAGCCTCCCCCGCTTCGGTTCTGACTTGAGCAGGAGCTCTTGGGAGCCTGGCCAGCATCCCCCTAAGGGCGACGCGGCACCACGGCTTCTCAGACCCAGCGCGCCACGGCCCTGGCAAGCGTTCGGAGAATCAAGACATTCCAGCCCTTGCCCCCTCTTGGAAGTTAGGTGCACTAGAGTTGAACAATTAGACTCAAGAGAGGCACAGAGGCAGAGCTCTCCGACACTGACTGCCTGGCTGGCCTCAGGCAAGTCACTTCCATACCTAAATACCTGTGAAAATCTGGGACTCAGTTTCTCCATCTCTGAAAGCGGGACATTGATTTTCACATACCTCACCTGGCTGTGGCCATGAGCTATAGGTGTCCTGTGCAGAATGCCCTCGCCAGAGAACACTCCACTGCTTTACACACAGGGGCAGCTGTGCCTTGCACTCACCTAGCCCCTTTAATCACAGATCTCAAAGCGCCAACACACAGAGCTGGGCTCATGGATCTGAAAAAATCAGCCAAGCCAGTTCTGAAAAAACTCACTTCTGGTTGAACCGACTGAGGGGGGTTGAATTTTCAGTGAATTCACGGAGGGAGCTGGGCTGTTCTCAGCCAGGTGACAGAACAAGGAGCAAGTGTCTGAAGTTGCAGTGGGGGAGGTCTAGGCTGGGTATTAGGAAACACTATCTCACTAGGGTGGTGCTGAAGCACTGGAATGGGTTCCCGAGGGAGGTGGAGGAATCTCCTCCTTAGTGGTTTTTAAGGTCAGGCTTGACAAAGCCCTGGTGGGGACGATTTAATTGGGGATTGGTCCTGCTTTGAGCAGAGGGCTGGACTAGATACAAACCCTGATCTTCTATGAAAAGTCTGTTTCAGGCTGTTCCAGAGCAGGGCCTTGGCCCTGGGTTTCCTAAATCTCTGGTGCCTGCCCAAAGCACTGGGCTAAGGGCCATAAGGATGTGTGGGCAGTGGCTGTATCACCTCCTCCTCCGGTTGTTTTTGCGAATGGCTCAAACTATTTGGGTCAACTTCCCTGAGCAACACCTGGGCAGTTCCCTCCGGGTGCTGGTGCACTGGGACAACCTCGCAGCTCTCCTCACCTGCACCCAGCTCTGGGCGGAGCGACAGTGACCTCGTAGGATTTCTGTACCCAGCCCCACATTCTGGGGCTGCTTCCTCCAGCCTCCTGCCTATTTCACTGGCAAAGGCAGGTCCCAGGAGAGTCACCCCTGACGTTCCTGGGCCCAGCTAAGGATTCGCTGCAGCTGTGGGTCCCCAGTCCTGAAATCAGCAACTGAGGATGCTCAGCACATCGCAGGAGGCAATCGGCAGATGTCAGGATTGGACCCATAAAAGCCATTCAGTTAGGTACCTTTGGGGTGGATCAGTTAAAGGCTGGTCTCCTGGCTACTGCATTGCACCAGGACTCAGGAGAGCTGGGTTCTATGGCCAGCTGGGTGACTCTGGGCAAGTCACTGAAATAGCTCCATACCTCAGTTTTCTTATCTGTAAAATGGGGGCCATTCGTGCCTGCCTGTCTTGTCTACTTAGATTGTAAGCTCTTTGGGACAGGGACTGTCTGGATACCGGACCACACAGCCCCCAGCCCCAGAGTAACCTGGTCTCAATTCAGGTTATTAGAAATAATGACACAAAGAGCAGCCTTCATACGCTGTGGCTATTCCCCCAAACTGGGTCTGTTTGCTTGCTAACAGCCAGGGTCCATTCCAGAGAGAGCAGCTCTGGGGGAAGTACGACCAGACCCTGGATTTCAGGGCAAGATAAAAGTCAGAGCCCACCCTAGCTCTCAGCAGCACGAACCTAGCAATCCCCAGCCTTTGCCTCCCAGAACCGCGGCCAGACCGGGCTTTTTTATAACGGGGGTTTGCTCCCTCCCCCGCTCCCTTGCTGCACACTGCCTGCCCCACCCCCACCTGGCATGGTGCCCACCCCCCGCATTCCTTCATCACCACCCCACATTTCAAAAATATAGCCCGGGGGGAATAACGTGAGTCACCCAGGTATCCACCAGGCGCCTCATTTTGATTTTCGGAGGAGAACTCTCCTGCCCCTGCGTTGGGTGTTTGAAATGGAAGCGACGAGAGGCAGTGAGGAGGGAGCAGAGGGAAGGCTGCGTGATCTAGTGGTTAGAACAGGCCCTTTGGCCTCACGACAGCAGGATTCCTCGTCAAAGCCCACGTAGTTCTGGGCAGAGCTCAAAGCACTGGAGTCGAGGGGGCGACTCGTGCAGCAGGGGACATGGGGGCATGTTCAGCGTTCATAGCACTGGGGCCTTGGCATTAAGTTTTCTGGAGAGGTTCACGGATTCCAGGCACCGCGGGCTCTGGGCATCCAGAGGGATGGAGCCCCCCCACCCCCCACTGAGAACAGCTAGGGTTGGGGGCACTTAGCACTGTCAAGAATCAGGCCCCAGATCACAAGCTGAGCACCCAAGCAATCACCTTGGAACAACCTAGGCCCCCATCCCACCATGAGTTCCACGCAGGCAAATCCCAGCAGGCCCATGGAGGTCACTGCAGGTTTGGGGCCCTGGAGGGACCTTAACCTCCACGCCTCAGTTTACCCCCTTGTTTACGCCCACCATTTCATATCCCTCGGAAAAGCCAGGCTGAGAGACATGACAGGAGCAGAAAGGATTATTTCGGGACAGCTAATGAGCAGCTTAGGGTCCGAGTAGAAACAAAGGGTCCTTCAAGCCAGCTGGCCACTAACCACCAGGCAGAACCTGACCCGCAGGCCATCCCTGCGCCTGCAGCCCATGAAAATGGAAAAGAAAATAATTAGGCAATTACCCTCCTGCCTGAAGTTAGAAGCGGAGTGGCACATCGCCATGGCTACGGCGTTTTGGTGCTCACACTCCTTTTTGCCTAGCAGTTAAAGACCCGGACAGTAACCAATGGGAAAGTAGGACTTTGTTCTCAGGGTTTCAGGCAGGTTTAGAACTGAAGTTATTTTTATCCTGCCAGGCCCAGGGACAGGGAATCAGACATTTTGCTGACTGCTGCCTATTCCGGTATTTGACCCTGGGGATCGGGCAGCTGGAGGAAAACAAACAAACAGAGTGTGGCACCTCTAGGATCTGAATCCACCTCTCTCCAGTTCTTAGCAACCAAGTCCCAGCTGCGGACAGGTGAGCGAAGCTGCAAGTGCCCTTCCCCGACTGGCAGGCAATCGGCTGAGCCGGAGAGCTGGGTTAGGAATTATGGGCCATCCGCCTCTCGGAGGTAGAAATCTCTCCCTGGCCTTTCGGCTGGGAAAGGAAGCAAGGGCTGGATTCTCCTGGGGAGACCTTCAGGCTCCTGGGAGTCCCCAGGGAGGCAGGAGAACGCAGGCCCCACGGTTTAAGCTGGAAGTTACAGCAAAGGAAATTGACCCTGCACAGATAGTTTCCACACACCCCCCCCCAAAGAGAGAACCCCACAAACTGAGGCCGGGTTTTGAGCTCCAAGTCCTACCCACGGCGATGTCGCATTTGGGACCATTGTCCCTCGTCCGCCCCAGAGCTGGGAGCGCAGGACAAGGGCTGCCCTGGATGCCAGTCACAGATCCGCTCTGAGCAGGGTCACAGCCCCGTGGGGGGCAGCCCGGCAGGGTCACCACTGGCATCAAACTGGCAGGGGTCAGAAAACCAGGCTCAGCCCCAGCCACGCAGTCCAGGGGGTTACTCTGCCTTAGGCCCATGGATGGAGAGCAGCCGCTGGCCTCAAGCCCCAGCCTAGATTCGCTGTCCTGCCAAGGGCTCCCCTGAACCCCAGGACTTAGCGGGGTCCGAGTCAGGACCCAGCAGCACCCCCAGGGGCAGGAGACCCAGGAGGGCTCAGCCGGGTCACCTGAGGAAGCAGGGGGGAGGTGTTTTGTTAAACTCAGCGCTGCCCTGGCAAGCTGGGGCAGCGAGGGGGACAGGGAGCCTTCCTGCGCTGAGTGGGGACGTTCCCTTTCCAACAAGCCCAGCCCCTGGTTCCAGCCTGGGAGCGGGGTCCGGGCTTGGGGGCGGCTCCCCGGTCCTGCTGTGCTCCCCAGCGGCGCGGGACGGGGGAGAAACGGCCACCCCCCCTCGGGGCCCCCACCTACCTGCCCAGCCGAGAGGCAGCCAGGGCGCGCACAGCAGCGCGCAGCAGAGCGCAGCGCGCCGCGCCCAGGTGCGGGGCGCACCCATGTCTCCGGGGGGCAGGAGCGAGGCCCCGGCTCCGGCGGTTTGTCCCTGTCGGGGGAGCGAGCGGGGCGCCCGGGAAGCAGGCGGAGCGGAGCGAGCTCCTGCGCGCAGGGGCGGGGAGCTAGCAACCAGCGTCCCCGGCCGGGGGCGGGGGAAGAGCCAGGTGCGGCCCCGCCCCGCCCACGAGAGCCAGGTGCGGCCCCACCCAAACTGCGGGCTCCTTTGGGTGCTGCCCCTGCCGGCCCCATGGGGGCGCAGCCAGGCGCTTCTCCAGATAAGCCCCCATGTTAGCCAAAGGGGGGGCACCCCCCGAGATGCCATCTCCCCATATCCGGGGGAGGGACAGGTGCTCCCCCAGGTGCACACAATCCCTTTCCCTACCTGCTAACAGAAATCCCGCGGCTCATCCCCAAGGAGCCCCCCAGTCCTTCCTCACGAACCTACCCCCTCTTTGGGCAGGGATCTCAAAGGGCTTAGCCAAGGGGCAGCAGTCGGGGACCCGTCTGCACCGTGACGAGCGCCCAGGGAACCGTCCTCGGCGAGCTCCAGAACTTTGCGCCCACGTTAGCTAAATTCCTGGCTTTCCTCGCGTAGGCCGGGACCACCGGGCAGAGAGCTCAGCACTGCGGGTGCAGAACAGGGAATCATGAAGTGATCCATCCCCTGTCGCTCATTCCCAGCTTCTGGCAAACAGAGGCTAGGGACACCATCCCTGCCCATCCTGGCTAATAGCCATCGAGGGACCTATCCTCCATGAATATCTAGTTCTTTTTTGAACCCTGATATAATCTTGGCCTTCAGCATCCTCTGGCAAAGAGTTCCACAGGTTGACTGTGCATTGTGTGACTACTTCCTTTTGTTTGTTTCAAACATGCTGCCTATTAATTTCATTAGGTGACTCCTAATTCTTGTCAAAAACAATGAGGAGTCCTTGTGGCACCTTAGAGACTAACGAATTTATTTGGGCATAAACTTTTGTGGGTTGCTGACTGAGCCCCACCATTCAAAAATCCCGAGTCAGCACCCCCGCCACGAGATTTGCTTAAAAATCATTAGATATGAAATAACAATAAAAGTTGGATTCTTTTTATTTGCCTTCTGGCTTTGAGCATTTTTGACACTTTTCTCAGCAGCCACGAGAGCGAGATACTTAATTTCTTTTTGTGAAACCTGAAATTCTCATCTAATCAGCTGACTCCAAGAGCTGGGGCTCTAAGAAAAACCTGGACTATCTCAGGACTTCCAATACAATTGCAAGAGCTGGCCACGCTGATCACCTGTGGAACTCACTCCATGTGATGGGCTGTCTGTTCTAGTCAGTCACGCATGGCAGATATGAGAGAAAGGACAGCTCACTGGTTAAATCACTAGCCTGTATCTTTGAGACTGGTCCAATTCCCAGCTCCGACACAGACCTCCTCTGTGACCTTGGCCAACTCACTTAGCTTCTTTGTGCCTCAGATTCCCATCTGCCCAATGGGAGTCACAGCACTGCCCTGCCTCCCCGGGCATAGCAAAGTTAAATACACTAATGCCTGTGAGGCTTTCAGATGCTACAGTAACAGGGGGCCAGATAAGAACCAGAGACACATTAATTTAGCTCTCTCAGACTCATATGCGTCATTTCATTCCTGCGAAAATGCCAAAGTCACTCCTAACATTTCTGTGGGAGGTGCCCGTCCCCCAGCACTGCTGTCTTGCTCACCCCTACTCTTGCCAACACCCGATTCAGTGGAACATCTGTGACATCCTTAGTTGTGTTTGCTGCCCTAACCGGCTGCTCTATAATTTTATACACGATGCTCAAAGTGAATATGTGTGTGGGGGGAGAGGGGGCAGGGCTCAGAGACCTGACCAAACCCCCCAACACTTAGATCAACCCAGGTCACGGAGGGGCACACTTTAATCACTGTCTTGCCAAAGCTGCTGCTCCCGGGTTATAGACTCATAGACTTTAAGGTTAGAAGGGACCATTATGATCATCTAGTCTGATCTTCTGCACAACGCAGGCCACAGAATCTCACCCACCCACTCCTGTAGTAAACCCCTAACCTATGTCTGAGCTATTCAAGTCCTCAAATCTTGGTTTAAAGACTTCAAGGTGCAGAGAATCCTCCAGCAAGTGACTCTGCCTCACGCTGCAGAGGAAGGCGAAAAACCCCCAGGGCCTCTGCCAATCTGCCCTGGAGGAAAATTTGTTCCCCATCCCAAATATGGCGACCAGCTGAACCCTGAGCATGTGGGCAAGACTCACCAGCCAGACACCCAGGTAAGAATTCTCTGTAGTAACTCAGATCCCACCCCATCTAACATCCCATCACAGGCCACTGAGCCCCATCCACCACGAATAGTCAAAGATCAATTAATTGCCAAAATCATGTTATCCCATCACACCATCTCCTCCATAAACTTATCGAGCTTCACCTTGAAGCCAGATGGGTCTTTTGCCCCCACTGCTGCCCTTGGAAGGGTTATGACAGACCCTCCCTTTTGTTACATCACTCCAAGCACTGTTTCCACTGGGCATGCTTTTTGTACTTTGTAATTAGCAGTTACCCGTGATGGGTAAGGGCTTGACCCCAGACCAGGGGAAGCCACTGCAAGTTAGATCAGGCCCTAAATGAAAAAGCTCCCCTCTCCCCTTTCTTACAAATTACTTATGAAGGGAACCCCCCACACACACCCAGCTGTGCCTCTGGCTGGGCTGAGTGGCATAGGCATTTGCCAGGCGGCTGTCACTGCGACACCCATAGGACACGCCCCACAGTTCTGTGGCCCTGGAGCTGCAGGGGGGATGGGGGGGTGGCTGCTTCTCCGAGCACAAAGTTGCCTGTTGAACAGCACAGAAAAGTTTAAAACAAGAAAAGGATGAAAACCTGAAGCCCCATCAACCCCGGGCTTGTGACTGGCTCGGTGTAACCTTATCTCTGAACGCCGCCTTCTGGGCCAGCTGGAGATTACAGCCGGTCCTTCCACCCAACCTCCCCCACACCCTGGTTTATGCAGCAGGAGGGGTGAGGATTTTTGAAAATGCCCAACATTCCCAGTCAGCTGTAACCCTGGCCCCTTCTCCGGACCCAGGGGGACAATAGGGCCTTGTGTTGTACTGTAGCGGCTGGAGAACCTGAATGAAGAAGAGATCACAGGCTTTTAAAGGCCCACCAACCCTCTGCTGCAGCCAGAGCTCTCTCATTGCAGTGGCTGTGTGCCCTAGAACGGGCAGAAGCCCCAGCCCACTTTACCTTTCGCTTTCTAGAACTCATAACTTTTGCCAAATCCCCCCTCTGCAGATGTAAGAGTCTAGAGAATGGGCCCCTTGAAATAGCAAACAGGATGCAGGACAATTGATTTACCGAGAACGACTCCAGGGGCCGCACGGATAAAAGGGGAAGGTTTTTCATGAGCTGCTGTTGCCTTGACTCCTCTACAATTTATCACAGCACCCTGGTTAATCAGATGACTGTGAGGCAATTTACTTTTTTGAGTTTTATTCCTGTTCTGAAGCTCTAAATTTTGTGCAGTTCAAATGTCATTCTGTATGTGTACATACACACACACACACACTCACTCCGTATGTGTACACACTCACTCTGTACGTACATACACACACACACACACTCACTCCGTATGTGTACACACTCACTCTGTACGTACATACACACACACACACACACTCTGTACATACATACACACACACTTACTCTGTATGTACATACACACACACACACACACGCACTTTATACGTTCTTGATTAAGGAAGACATAAAGGGAGAAAATAAAATGAAGCTGGAGATTTGCCAAGGCTGGCTCAGGGATTTAGCCGCTGAAATCCAGGGGAGAGGAATTGCTAAATACCTGTTTAAGTCACCACTGACTATTTCAGGGTGTAAATAAAACAAAGAAACAAACACTAGCTGCATTTAGTTTTACTGGAATGGCTGATGCTCAACAACAGTCACATGGATCCCTCTCCCCCCGGGCATCCCAAATGTTCCTCTTTGGGGTGAGAGCAGGGGAAGGGTCGGGTCAAAGAGTAATTGGGTGGGTGATCAAGGTCCGATCCTGCTTGTCACGTGAGCAATGTGATGCCGGAGGCAGGCAGAGCTGTAGGAAAGAGGTCTCTAGCGGCACATCCTAGGGGGCTAGCGATTGCGAGCTAGCGGCTTGTATTCCCGAGGGTCTCGTGTCACACAGAGCGAGGTCCCTTCTTTCAAACCCCTGCCTCGTTCTCCAGCACTGCCCTAGGTGGCTCCCGTTCACCAAGCCCCCAGCAGACCCTTTGGCTGAGCTCTGTCCTCGGCCCCACGACAAGTGCCTGCGCCTGGGAATAATGACACCTCCCGAGGTGGACGCCGGACTATAGGAAAACACCCGAGTAAGGCAGCAGCACGTGAAGGGTTAACCTTCCCCGGGACAGAACCATTCCAGCAAGAAACCGCTCCGAGGTCCCTCAAGCAAAGGGCCTGTGGCAGGGTCTGATCCAAACCCGATGGAGTCCATGGAGCCTCCCAGTGCTTTCAACGGTCTGACCCAAAGCCTCCTGTTTGAGCAAGTGGCTGGCGTGTCGTTGTGGGTCAGTTTTCCCCTCGGCAGCTGCCTGCTGGTTGCTCCTTTCCAGGCCTGGCCCTGCTTAGCTTCCCACAGGCACTGCCCCTTTCAAACCAGCTCAGCTCTGGCAAACACAGGTGAACGGAGGATTTGCTGGGGCTGCCATCCCAGCTCCATCTCGCGTAGCAGCGCAGGAGTTTAACCTATTCCCACCCGGCTGTGTGACAAAGCAGTCGCGTCCCTTACTGGAAATCCTACCAACTCCTCTGCAGATGGCAGGTTGGAAAGGCAGAGACTGAGCCTACACTTGGCTCTGGGCCTATCAAAGTCAATGGGGCAGCAGCACACGCGCTCTGGGGTCTGCCCACTTGGAGTCAGGTGGGGGTTTGTCACAGGGTAGCTCCACTTTATGGGCCCAAACTTAAGAAGGCTCCACCTGGGAGTCACTGACTGTCCCAGGTAGCTGATTACAAGCCCCTGGATCCAAGCTCAGTCCGAGGGGAACTCCAGAGGGATAGGGGAAGCTCCTGTGGAGAGGAGCTCCCAGCAGAGGTCTGAGCAAGGAGCCTAGGGAGTGAATTCTCCAGGGAACCCACCAGAATAGAGCCTGTCAGGGGTGTTCCTAGAGCAGGGAGCCTCCTAGACAAGGGTCTGCAGGCAGCCGACATCCACAAGGGTCTGGTCTCAGCCAGGGGTCTCCCACACGCTGGCTGGAAGCCTGGACTACAATGGATCACCTGCCATCCCTGGAGAAGCGTTGCTGTGGATGGACCTCCCCAGATCCTTGGACTCAGGTGGGGACAGATGGACTCAGAATGACCTGGCTACCCTGTGAAGATATTGAGGTGAAGGTTTTGTTTACATGCTGCTCTGGCTTTTCTGTTCATCAATGAGATCCTCCACTGGGGGTGGGGGCGTTCTTGAGCACCCAAGGTCTGTCTTGACTTGTTGATACCTGGGGTGAGGGAAAAATCAAGTAGAGCTCACCTGAAATGCCACGCCCCCCTGCAAGGGGGCGCCCTAGGTCAGCCATCCCCTATTAGAGAATATAAATGGTCATGCGGGAACTGCTGGCTAGGACCAGACCCCCGGCCCGTGTAGCCTGGTGTCCTGCCTCCACCAGGGCCCAGAACCAGCTGCTCCGGCATGAGAACCCCGCAGTGGACACACATAGGATGCTCTGTTGCCCCCGAAGGGCTAACCCTGAGCCTGGTGGAGGGGCACGTGCTGAGTGGGGCATTTCTCCTGCCGAACGCGCCGAAGGCAGCCGGGCCCGAAAACTCGTCTGGTTGCCAGCATTGCCACACGCAGCGTTGTATAATCACTCTCACACACACACACACACACACACACACACACACCTATGAGGACCACGCGCGTCACCCCTCAGCGTGGGCCACGAGGTGAAGGCGATGACATGGGGGCTGCCAGTCGCAGGACCCCCCGTCCAGCAAGTCCCTTGCGCGTGACGTTAGGCGCATTCTTAAATGCTCTGCAGGATCCGAGGCCCAGCCTGTGAGCGCTTTGGGGAGGGATGTTTGGTTCTGGGCCAGGACTGGTTCTCCTCAGCTCCACCACAATACACATAAATAATAGTTTTCAAATAGTCATAATTTAGCTTTTGCACGGCAAAAAATACCCCCATACAGGGCATAGCCAGGACCTCATCTGGGCCCTGGCTGATTTTCTGAAATCAAAGCCAGAGTTTGATTGAGTCATCCTAACACCTTTCTTTTAAACCCTTCAGAACACGTTTCCTCCACACCTGATTTCCTTGTGCTGCTCGTTCAAACAAACAAAAACATCACTGCATGACACATCTCCAACCATTCCAAGAGATTCCTCAAGCAGGAGGCATCGTAGCCTGATGAAGCGATGCTCTGAGAAAGCGATAAGCAGCCGGAAATAGGTGTCTGCCTTAGAAATGCCCCGAGACGCATTGACAGAGCTCTGTGAGAGCGCCCAGCACTGGAATAACTAGCAGAGCAGGGCAGACTTGGATTTGCAGAGCTGGAACAGTGAAAGGTGCCACAGATCAGGAATGAGCTGTGTAGTAGGGGGCTGCAGGGTAGCACTGCGGTGCTGGGGCAGAACGAGGGGTAGGGAGCCCAAGAAGAGCAGGGTACTGCAGATCAGGCTTGAGGGGCACTGGCAGAGGTGGGGGAGGAGAGACTAGTTTACATAGGGCCGACCCAGCTAGGTCTGGTGCTGTACAACGCGGGTCCCAAGGCAACTAACTCCAGCATTGTTGCACTGTCACATGAGGCTGCTTCCTGCCCGCGAGCAGCCCTGATGCCAGGGAGACGGGCCCTCAGCGCCCCGCCAGAGGCTCACACAAGAGATTCAGGCCCAGCACCCAGGCTGTGGTTTCAGGGAGCACAGACTTGCCTTCGGGGTGTGTGTGGGGGGCATTGTCACCGAGCTGCCTGTTCAGGTAACCCAGACACATTGGAGAGAAATGCGGCTGGATCAGCTGACAAGGCCCCTGGCAACCCATCTGCAGTGAGTGGAGCCAGACTCAGGGATGGTTGCCATGGAGATGCAGCTTCCAAAAGACTGAGAGCAACTCTGGAAAGTCAGGGCCAAATGCTCCCCCTCCATTGGCTCCTGCTAGGTTGCCAGGGAGACAGCCTCATTGTTAGGGGGCAGCCCATTCCCATGCACCCCCAAATCCAAGCCCCCTTCTGTCCTGGCGAGCAGTGCCAGTCACTGCGCCTGCAGCTACTGCGGTGAGATCCCTGCCTCCAGGAAGGAGATACCAGCCTCCTGCCACTTTGCTCCCAGCGAAACCAGTTTGGAGGCCGCAGCTGGTGTGTAATGTGCCCATGAAAAGCTTGTCACAGGGCTAGCAGAGGGCTGTGGGCCAGGACTGAGGGGCATCGGCAGAGCTAGTGGGGGACAGCGGGGAGCCCAGGATTCACAGCTGTCCATAGTTTCCCCCAAAGCTCCATGCATTTCAATAGCCCAGGGGGTGCCTTGGGGTCTTTCCTTTATGGCCCAGCACTGGTTTTGTTCCATAGCCTGGTCCTGCACTGGGAGATGCGGATGTTTGTCCTCCAAGTCGAGAGCAGGATGGGCAGTGGTGCTCTCTAGTCTTGTGCGGGCGTTAAGGGCCCCTCTCCACCTGGCAAGCACTCAGCCAGCATCCAGATGGCTGGCAGGTGCTCCACCCCAGCTGGCACCGGATGGCTGGGCTCATTAAACCCTGGCACAGGATGGGTGGGAGAGGGATGTTGGACCACCCACCTTCCCCTGGACAGCAGGTGGAGCCCGCTCAGCCTGGCAGCGCAGCTCCTGGCTCACAAAAGACGGAGCCTCTGATAGCGCCTGTTCAGGCACCCCAGGGCTGCTCCGTCACGTCACTGCCGCAGAGCCCACCCTTCACTCACTCTGCCTCTGGTGCCATGGGGCTGGCTGGGCTCAGCTTCCACTTTGGGCATTGGGACCTGGGCACAGCATTGCCGCCCTGCGTGGCTTTGTCCCAGCTCCCATCTCCATCATGATGATTGGGGGGTGGGGGCTGGCCAGGCCAGATTCGAGTGAGCGGTGCTACGATCCAGATCACCCCACCACAAACTCTCACACGTTTGGCCCGCCCGGCCCCCTATCAGGGGAGTTGCTCCAAACCTGAGTGGCACCAGGACCTGGAGATTGCAGTGCCCAGAGCAGGGAGCAAATCTGGCCAGCCCCGTGGGACAGGCGCACATGGGAGTTGCTGCTCTGGGACGCACTCTGTGCTCGTTACAGTAACGTGCATGTTACAGAACGGGGGTCAGAAATCTTTCACGAGCCAGATGATCCTGGCACGAAAGCTCTTTCCAGGGTTACAACAGGCCTTCGAGGTTTTCACGAGTCCTGATCCCAAAACAGGTTGAGAACTGCTGGTGTAGATGGGATGCTGGGTTATTGACTCAGTCCTGAAACACAAAAGAGCCTCCTCCTGCTCCCGGGGGGCGGGGGTGACGCATGCGGGTGGGCTTGTGAGGAATCAAGCGCTTCGGGGGGGAGAGACGTCACCCTGGTGTTTGGCTCCTTTGGTGGGTTGTTGAGGGTGAAACGAATGTGATCCCCGTGCCGCCGCCCCACAGGTCAGCAGCACCTGCCCCCCGGAGGCTGTTGTGGGTGTGTGGCCCTGCCACTGGGAGGGGTGTGGGGGTGCCAGTGGGAGGTGACGCTGGCAGAACCGAGAGCAGGATCGGGCCTGCTGTATTTCCACCGAGATCTCCAGACTGCCTGGCCCTTCTTCGCCCCTGGGCCGAACCGCAGCGCTGCGGAGCGAGCTTGGGCCAGCCACCCCGCCAGGGTGCTGCTGCAGCTTCCAGCGCGCCAGGCTGGCAGCGAGAACCGTTGCATTAGCTGGCGAGCCCGGGCGTTAAGCGCTGGGGCTGTTCCACCCAGGGCAGGCCTTGCCACGAGGCGAACTGAGGCAGCCGCCTCAGGTGCCAGACTGGGAGTGAGGAGAAGCGTCACTAGGACCCAGAGTGTAGACAGTTGTGTCTGCTGCTGGTGTGTGATTCTCTCTGCTCTAGGTGCACAGAGATGGGGGAGGGCTGGGCTGGAGGAAGGACACGAGAGACCTTTCAAAGTTCTGGCCCCAGTGAGGAGACACGGGGGCGTCCTTTGAGCTCCCCGCCTCAGGTGCCAAAATGTGGTGGGTCGGCCCTAGTTCCACCCGCGCCTGGTGACGCTGGTCCCGGGAAGAAAGCAGCCCCGGCACCAGCGGTGCCAGCACAGATGCTTCCTGGCGGCTGGCTCAGCTCTGGTAGCTCGTGCGAGGGGAAGGGAAGGGGCTGCCGGCCCGGAATCCTACCCCAGTCCCTGTCCCTCCGAGGGCAGGGAGGGGAGAGGTGCAGAGAGGTGATTGGACGTTCCCGGGGAAGTCAGTGCACGGTGCAGGAGAGCCAGCTCTAGGAAGAGCTCCGCTACTGCAGCCCCGGCCTCTCCGGACAGGGGGCCCCGTAGCTACACTGGCCCCAGCTTCTCCCAGCGTGAGGGGCTGTACAAGGGGAGTTGCTCCAGTCCAGGCCAGGGTTGGAGAAGGGCTGCGGTAGCTGTGTGGGAGCCCAGCGGCTCTCGTCCCGTTATCCCCCCAGCAGGGACTAGCGGAGGCACACTGGTGATTGGCCTGTGCACTCCCAGCCGAGTCGCTGTGGGGTACAGGCACAACTGGGGAAGCTCCAGCTACAAATACTGGCTCCCGGCCGCTTCAGTCCCTACGGGGCCCCTCTCCCAGCCGGCGGCACTGCACTGTCCAGGGGTGCACGGCTGGGAAGCTGAGGGTTTGGCTGGAGCCTGGCTCTCCCCTGTCTGCAGACAGCACAAGTGTCTCCTGCGTCCTCCATGGAGCTGACCGGAATCCTAATAACGCTCCATGTATTGATTTATTTGCACTCCTCTCTTTATGGGCTGTGGAAATTAACAAGCCAAGCCCCTCCTGGGGATGGGGGGTGCATCCGCGTTTGGGGGTGTGGCGCAGAAGCTGGGCTGTTAACCTTTCAGGGCCTCTCCCTGGGGAGGCACAGGGGGAGCCAGCGATTGGGAGAATCCTGGGGTCCGTGGGTCTGCCCTCCAAGCCGGGAGACAGCGAGAAGAGCCAGGCCACAGGTTTCACTTCACTGCAGCGTCCCGGCATGAAGGGTCTTCCCACGGGGTCGCTGGACTGAAGAGCACTGGTTCGGAGAGGGCCGGGGGGCGGCCGGCGTGTCTGCAACACCACATTCCGACCGAGAGACACGAATGCTGCAAGGCCCCACGACTGTTTGGCCACCGCACGCAGATGCAATAAGACAATGCACCCCCAGCAATCCCGGCGGGTGTTCAGTGATGCTCCTGTCAGGAGACGCAGGGCTGGCGAGCAAAGACCTTTGCATCCAGCCAGTGACCCTGTCCTCCATTTTCTGGTGTGACCTGTGAGCCAAACGGGACAGAGGCTGGGCGCTGGAGGAGCTGCTCCTTTGTCTGGGCACGGAAAAGCCGCCGTGGGCACAGAGTTGGGATGATTGATGCTCTCCTCTGCCTGCGTGGGACATGTCCCCCAGCTGGGTCCGAGGCAGAGGGGAGCGTGCATTGAACCAGCCTCTCCCAGCCCGATCCTGGCCTCACTTACCTTTCGTTTTGCTCCTTAACCCCATTTGTTCAGGGCAGGTTTGAACAGCTGCTGGCGCAGCAGATTGTGACAATGTATTCGTGGCCCCTGCTGGCCCGGTTCATTCCAAAGAAAGACACAGCGAGGTTTTTTTCCTCTTCTCGTGTGTGACACTGTCCCCCCTAAGGATAGGGGCTGTGTTGTTACGCAGTACCACAGTCCTTTAACAGGAGGCATCTATTCAAGAAAGCAGCTACACCTACAGATACATACGAAGAGATTCCCACATAGTTTGAGTCCCTGCTTTGTCTCCCTTGTTTACCAGGTTCTGCCCCCTGCCTGGAATTTTATTCAGCACATGCGGACACCTAGTGGCTGAGTAACATACAAGTAAACATGTCATTACAGGGACCATCCCTCCACTCCTCACACCTCCATTCACTCTTCATAGGCCACTGCCGTGTGGAGATGGAGATTAAATGCTCGATTCCCCACATCCCCCCATGTTCAATTGGCCTCCTGAGGGAGAGTGAGCTTGGGAGCCTCAGTGGGGCCATCCAGTCTGGGCCACTCACTGGTTTGACTCTCAGCACTGGAGCGGGGAGGGGGACATACACAACTAGGACGGACAGGAGGAAATAGACAGACCAGCCTGTCTCTCCTTCCACTGACAGGGCCCTGGCTCTCCACCTGGCTCCAGTCACATCCATATTCACTAAAGGCCAGATTCTGAGGTCCCCATTCTCCGTGCAGCTGAGCCCCCGCAGGTCCCGTCGCCCTTCCGAGGAGAGACAGGCACTCAGCACCTCTGACAAGCGAGCCTCGAGCAGTCCCTACCGAGCCCACAACCCTACGGGATCACAGAGCAAAGGAGCTGGCCCGGAGAGCAGGACCCCACCCCGCTGGAGAAGCGTGGGACTTTCCTGAGCACCTGCTGTGCTTTCTAGCCCTGGGGGCAGAACCGGTGCTGGGAGAGGGTCAGACCCAGGATTCGGATCAGATTTAATTGTGCGTCTGATGGACACGAATGGAGCTTCGCACCACGCTCGAGCTCCCTTTGTCACCCGGGTTCCTCCAGCTCCATCCCTTCGCCTTGGGGATCAGGCTGCCTTGGCCACTGGGAATAGCCTTTGCCAGCCAGGCTGTCTGGTCACGCTCAGCTCCCCTGGCCCACAGCCTCCCAGGAATTCAGGCACCTGACTGCCATGGATGAGGCCTGTCTGGCATCCATATGAAATGAGTTGGCTGAATCTCAGCCCAGTCCCTACAAAGCAAGACTTGTGAACACCCAACATCAGAGCCGTCACTAATCCCCCATCCCGTGAGGAGAGCCTCAGCACTGAGGCCTAAGGCTGAATAGGCCCCATGGAGACTGAACTCCCCATGACCCCTACAGGTGCTCCCCCGGGACAAGCAGCAGTGGTGTTGGGGGAAGGGGGGCGTGGGAGGTACATTGAGGCCCATGGTCACCAGAGCTGCCTATCTGGCCCTTTTAACCAGAGCTAAACTCAGACACCAGGGTGGGAAGCAGCCATTGTGCAAAAGTGAAACCCTAATTAATTCTTATTATTGTTATTAAAAGCAAGGCATTGTTGGAGGAGGCTGATCAGCTGAGTAATTAGACTTCTTAGGGGGTGGTTCCATTTTAATAACTGCCTTCACTTCCCAGTGGTATTTAACAACTAACAACTCTCCACAAACATTTGAACTGGTGCAGCTCAGAGCACCTGGGTCTGGGATCAGTCCCGGGGAGGAAAAGTCCAGCACGCAGAGACCCAGCAAAGCAGATCCAGCCCCTCCTCCTCACACCACAGCCTCGGCAATCATTTCCCTGGTTGCTATGAGACCGCACAGCCCATCAGACCTGGGCAAACCGGCTTGCACCAATCAGGCAGGTTCAGGGCTCGTGGCGGGGGGGGGGGGGGTCTGCAGAGGTGAAGGATGGCTCCAACCCAGACTGGATGAGCAATGCCCTGCCAAAGCCGAGTGCAAACCAGCGACAAGGAAGCCAAGCGAAGCGGTAAAACTTCAGCCCGAGCGGTGCCAATCAGAGACGGTCGAGGTGGATGAGACCGACGTGTGTCATACGCCCAAAGCGGCGTCAGAACACGGCAGTATGTTCCGTCGTGGAAATTCCCATGCGCCTGTTGCATCAAATGAAAACCAGGGCCGGGCATCATGGCCACTGGATGGCCGAGGCTTCGTTTCTGAGCAAATGACGAGGGCAGGCCATGAAGTCAGCAAGCAAGGGGAGCGAGCACGCAGCAAGCCAAAGGGCTGTGCATGGTGGAGCAGTGTTAATCGGCGTATCTCTAGAGGCAGGGATGCAGGGAAGAAGGTCAGTTCCGCGGTTAGCATGAGTGCTAGGGACTCGAGAACTCAATGGTTCTATGCCCCGCTCTGCCACAGATCTCCTCTGTGCCCTTGGTTCAGTCACATATTCTCTCTGGGACGCTGTGCCCCAGCCATACAATGGACATGCAGCGAGGATAAATGTGTTAAAGACGGCGAGCTGCTCAGAGACGAAGGCCCCCATTTTCGTCGTTCCTCCCTGCCCCCTGGGGAAAAGATTTTCAGCGGAGATTCAGGAGACAGTATCTATAAGGAAGGATGTTCCCTGGTGCTTTTCCTCACCTGTTGGAGCATCTTGTTTCCCTTCCTGCATGGTGACTCTCCTGCAAGTTAAGCCAGCACACATTCCTTTGTTTGAGACAGGCCTGTCTGCCAGCCTCCGTCTGGAACATGTGTTAAAAACCCCAGAGAGTGGAGTCCTGTAACTTCACTCACAATGGTGCCACACATATTTTATCAGGACAACACTGATCAGCAAATTATGAGTTTTCAAACCTCACAAGACCTACTTGGTACAAAGATTATTACAACAGGGTAGAAGGTGTGGACACAGGCTACCTGCTGTCACACAGGGAACGGCCCAGGCTGGAGAAAGCTCCAGGGAGGAGGAAAAGGCAGAGCAGAAACAGTGTGAAACAGCCTGGGCTCCTGTTCCTACAGAACCTGGCCTCTGCTTAAATCTTCCCTTTTCACCGAGCTCGCTTTACAGTGTAAACAGTCAGGCTGAGAGCGCCAAAGCAGCCTAAGGGAATTAGGTGCCCACACAGCACTGAAATGCTTGATGAATGGCTTGGAACCATCTACTAGGCTATCCTGCCTCTGACCACGGCCAGTATTGCCTTAGCAAATGTGCAAGACCCCCAGCATGGACAATTAGGCAATAATAAAGTTCTAACCAATTTCTCCCTAATCCCAGCCATCCGTGGTTAGCTGGAGCATGGGGACTGATACCAATGTCTATCCTAGCATTACTGCCACGTTGGGTGGTATCCTTATTCCTTAGATGGCACATGAACATCTAATCCCTTCCAGAAAACTCCTGCTCAGCTTCTGCTGCCAATAATCATCTTGTATCAGCAAGTTCTGACGGTAAATAGGTGTCCAAGTTCATGTATTCGTACCTTATACCTACTGTTCAAGCCTACCCAGCCCTGGCTTCCTGGCCTGGTAGTGCCTGTAAATGATCTTCCCCCTCCTGACGGATGTGTGACCCACATTTCTAGAGTCTGTACCAGCTCCACCCTGAAGCCTTTCGGGGTGGGACAAACAGCCACAGGTCATATTGGCCAGGGAGCAGAGACCTTCCTTTATCCCCCTCCACCTGCTCCCCCTGAGGAGAGCTCCGTGGCGTGTGGGGGTGAGACGCAGAAAACACTCCGGCCTCTTTTGCTCTCGAGCACGTGGGAAGGAGGTTGCCTTTGCAGCAAAGTGAGTCACCGGTCCGGTGCGTCCTACGCAGGTTGATCACACTGCATTTCAGTACTGCTGTCATGGGCTGCAGGCTCAGCTTCCCCTTCTGCGTGCGTCTCTGGATCCAGGCCGGCCTCGCTCCACACACCGCAGTGTCCTCTTCCCATTCATTCAGCCACCAGCCTTAGCCCCGGGGCGTTCCGGATTCCCAGCAGAGCCACTCCAGACACTCATCTCTGCACCTGGCCCCTGTGAGTGGCGAGGCGCTGAGGTAATTGAGTGAGGAATACAATCACATTGAATCCGGCATCCCAAGGTCAGTGCGATGCCGCACGTACACCCATGCGCAGGCAGCGGCTTTTCCAGCCCACCCACCCCCGCAGCGGGGGGAACAGAGATGCAAAACCATTTGAATTGCCTGGAGAGACTCGAAAGGCAGGATGCTGAGACTCAGGTTCTTCGGTTTAAGATCCGATCTGTGCCAGAGAGGGGACACACCTGGGCCGCCAGCACCGGGGGTGGCACGTGGGGGGCAATCACAGCGCTGTGGAGGATGGGCAGTCCTGGGGACCCAGGTCCTCCTTGTAAGCACAGAGCCGAGGCTGCCTTCGCCCACACGGCTCTGCCCACGCATCTCGGTCCTGCTCTGCCAGGATCCCCTCTAGTGAGAACAGGGCGGGGAGTCTCCTTGCTGAGACCCACTGACTAGGGTTTATTTATTTCACGTGCACAGAGGCCCATTTCCCATCCGCCCCAGGAGCAGATAATTCCGAACACTCCATACGGTCATTCACATAGGGGAGCATCCCCTGGTCAGAGCAGAAGACCCCAAGCCAGGACTCCTGGGTTCCCTTCCTGGTTTACTGCAGGGCAATCAGGGAGGCCCAGATTTTTGGAAGTGGCCACCA
Source organism: Dermatemys mawii (assembly GCA_007922305.1). Lineage (NCBI taxonomy): Eukaryota > Metazoa > Chordata > Testudines > Dermatemydidae > Dermatemys > Dermatemys mawii. Next base: position 8,910,616 of record ML677388.1, read on the forward strand.
TTCTTGGGTGCCCAACTTGAAACACCTTGGACCTGATATTCAGAGGTGCTGAGCACTCACAACTCCCTGAGCTACTGGGGTGACCTGGGGGGTGGGGAAGGGCAGAGGAGCCCCTACTGCTCCCAAAGGGAGGGGGCCTCTGCTGGAGTGATGGGGGAGGTGGTGGGGCCGGGGCCAGGGGCAGAAGTGAAGCCATAGGGGAATCCCCTGTGTGTCATAGCATGCTTAGGACACCAGGTTGCCTTAAACCAGCCCAGGTTTGAGGACAGGGACAGAGGAAAGAAGGGGGACAGCAAAGTCCTGGCTACACAGACTCCCCCCAATTAACCCTCTACTGAACACCCCCCCCCAGCTAACCCACTACTGAGCATCCCCCCCCCACACCCCAGCTAACCTATAGTTTAGGAATTATGATTCATTTCCCACCCCTTCCACCTCCACAGAACTGCCCCTGCACCCAGGATTGGGCCCTGCCTCCCCAGGCAGCTCCCGGATCCAGCCTCTGCCTGCCGTCCCCAGGGGCAGCGAGAGAGTCACACGCCTGCCTCCAGGCCCTGGAATACAATTGCAGACGTGGGCCGGGGATAGGGTGGTAAAAACACACGTACCATGCAGTACAAAAGAAAAAAGCCTCATGGCGAGGGCCTTGGATTCATTTCGCTCTGCAGTGGGTAGAGGAGGGATGCGGATGGAAACCTCCACCGGCTGGAAAGGTTTATTCCTGCCTGGGAAACTCAGGACAATCTGGGCTGTACAGACAGGGAGGGAGGCAGGCCCTGCCCCCAAAGGGCTAACAATCCAGACAGGCCAGGCCCAGGACGGGGAAGTGACTTAGCCAAGAGTCAATGGCACAGCTGGGAATTGAACCCCCAGCGCCTGAATCCAATCCAAGGCTTTGGCCGAAGACCAACCTTCCTGTCCATGTTGAGACGTAGCTACCTCCCTATCTGTGTAATGCTCTGAAAAACGTACCGTGCTCCGTGAGTGCTAAGTGCTTTTATTTGATGTCTCCCCAGCAAGACACACACATACGACCGCCAGCCCTTCCCTTCACGTACACATCTGCCACGTCCATTAAATGCTGCTGCCTAGGCCCAGCAAGAGGGCAATGTGGCCTGAAATCTCCACCGCAGTCGAGAAGCTGGTTTGACAGAGGGTCCCCGACCCACTCCAGGGACTCCACTGGGACTGTATGAAGCAGCACTGGTAACACAGTGATGGTGGGAGACACACACAGAAGCCACTGAGCAGTTACAGCTTCAGACAATGGTATTAAGGTCTGACACTCACAGCCTGGCCTTTGGTTGGGTCCCAGGATGTCTCAGGTGTCTCATGCGTGTGAATCTCTCTGCTGAAATGCAACCAGCTCTGGGGTGGGAAGGAAGCCGTGGCACCACTGAACGGCACCCAGCACAACAGCTCGTGTGGAGCAGGGACCATGAAAAACAAACCAGGTTCTTTTCTGAGTGCAGCTCGCAGGGACAATGAAAAACAAACCACGTGCTCTTCCGAGTACAAATCACACTTCAACCCGGCCTTCATTAATAAAAGCACAGATGACATCATTGAAACACACACAGGCAATTTCCTCACAGAGAGAAAAAAGGAGAAGGAACCAGAGATGCTATTCACATTGCTTCCAGCATCATTAGGAGGTACACAGATACCAGGGTGATAGGCTCAATATAAGAACCTGAAAAAAATACACGGGGAGAATGCTGATACCCTGTTGTAAATAAAGCAGCCATCCCACGTCAAACTAGCCAATAAAGCCCCTACAACTACCCCATGGCTTTGTGTTATATCAGTATTACCCACAGGCATCAATAGCTGTGATCTCCATACGTCACGTTGTTTATTACAGTCGCCAGGAGCTTTTCGCGGTGCCCATGTCCTTCTCCCTCTTAATTTGTCAGCTCCACCACTCATGCGTTTAAACTTAGACTGTAAGATCTTGGGGCCAAGAGCTTACCCATTATTGTGCAAAGGTACAGCTCCAAACGCCTGAACACTGAAAAGACTCTTCCAACACTTGCAAACCAACATCACCAACAAGCCGAGGTTTTAAAGCCCTGACTCCCAGGGCCGGCCTTACCACGAGGCGAACGGAGGCGGCCGCCTCAGGTGCCAGACTGGGGGTGGGGGAAAGCGCCACTAGAACCAGCATGTAGAAAATTGTGTCTGCTGCTGGCGCATGTGGATTCTCTCTGCTCTCTTTGAGACCTTTCAAAGTTTTGGCTCCAGCAAAGGGGCATGTGAGCGCCCCGCCTCAGGTGCCAAAATGTGGGGTCAGCCCTGCTGGTCAATCAGTGTCCCTGGAGGAGAAGCCAGACCCCAACTCCCAGGGGCTTGCAGCTCTCTGGCCAGCCTCTACCTGCTGGAAGTGCAAGAGTTTGTGAGAGTTTTTCAGCACCATCAACAGCTCCTTGCTCAAACGCCCCTTGGGGTAACGTGAGCCTAGCACTGCTCCAGAGCAGGTTGTTTTGTTGGGCCCAGAAATAACCCGGCAGGTGGCACCGATGGCTGGATCAAATTTGCATCCCCTTTGTTATTTCAGGACAAAAGTATCCATTATTCAGTCGGTGCAACTCAAGAGTTCGCCCCTAAATACTTCAAAGAGGCTCCTTCCAGGGCTTGCTTGCTCTGCTAGGATCTAATTACAGATCTCTGACTTGCACTGGGCTATTATATGACTACAGCTGCTTGCTATTCCTTCAGCCTAAGTGGGGGCCAAACATCCTCTATTTCATTCACTGTCACATTTGGAAAGTGCCTTTGGTATCAAAATACAACCAATTTCCTTTGGGTTTGGTTGGTTTGTTTGCTGTAAATAATCCCCACAGGAGACATTCTTGTAATGTAATTGCTCTCTGCCTGCCCACCGCAGCGGGGATGAAAACTTTTGGTTTAATTCAAACGTCCTTCCTACGAATAAAAAGAAATATACCACAAAACAGCAGCATGTCGTGAGGTGTAGTCTAGCGACCAGGGGTAAGGCCTGGGAGCCAGGACTCCTGGGTTCTATTTCCAGATTTACAAACAATGAGCCCTAGACACACATCCTTCAGATGCCATTACCCGCTGTAAGGCGCTTTGAGATCCTCATATACACGTGTTCTAGAAACGCTATCAACCAGGCTACAAATATTTGGGTGTTTTTTGAGTCTCATGTCCCCTTAGACAGTTGGACTCCCCTCCACTCTGGAGTGGCCCCTGCATTCTCACCTCGTCCCTTTTCCCCTTCCCTAGAGCTGCAGAGCCAAATGATGGAGCCAGCCAAGGAGGGAAACGTTGAGCAGCAAAATAATGTAATTCAGGAGAGGGGCTGCTGCTTTGGAGAGAGGCCCCTGGAGACGGATTACAGAGCCCAGAGCTAGGGGCCCTGCGAGCAACAAATTACCCAAAGGATGTCTGGTAAAAAAGCAAAATCATTAATGTCCCTTTTAAAAATACAGGCCCTTCAGCCCAGATCCTCAAACGGGCTTTGGCGCCTCATGCCTATTGATTTCAATCTCACCCATCGATTTCCACAGGAGTTAGGGGCCGAAAGACTGTTGAGGAAGCCCACTGTATAACAGTAACACCAAACTCTCGCTGCGGGCTTGTCTACACAGACCGCACCGTGCCTGCATCCCGGCGTGGTTTAGAGAAGACGTTACTACGCCACTGCTCTAGTTAATCCACCTCCACAAGAGGCCGTAGCTATGTTGATAGGAGACAGAGCACTGTCGACTCCAGGGGTTAGTTGGTCTAACGCTGTTTTTCACATCCTGGAGCGACATGGTTTTACCAATGGATGTTTATAGTGTAAAGGTGGCCTAAGAGACACAATGGGGGGGTGAGGTATTATCTTTTAATGCACTAATGTATGTTAGTGGAAGGAACAAGTTGTTGTGAGAGATCACTTGATCGTTACCTGTTAGGTTCACTCTCTCCAGGGCACCTGGCATTGGCCACTGTTGGTAGACAGGATACTGGGCTGGATGAACCTTTGGTCTGACCCAGTGCCGCCCTTCTTCTGTTCTTATGAGCTTCACAGAGCTCTTCTTCGGGTCTGGAGAGGGTCCAAGCTAAACACAAGGCAGAACAGATTGTTAAGCAGAAGGGTTCACAGAAGTTGCAGGAGACCACTTCAAATGAAGCAGGCAATTAACATCTCTGAAGTGGGAGGACAATAGAGGGTTAGTAGGCAGCAGAGTGTGTTACTAATGGTTGTAATGGCCTATGAAAATCAGTTTCCCTGATTTCAGTGTGGAGCAGAGTTATGAATTTAAGTTCTCAGGGTCATCTCTTGAAGATGGGGTGCAGGTTTCCACCCCTGAGGTGGTGAAGATGAGGACTAAGAGATGAGAGAGGGAGCGGTGGATGGGTGAAAAATGTTTGCCCACAAGTGACAGGGTGTTTTTGTCTTTTATCCTTTCTCTGCATGACTTCATTTGAGAGGGACTGTCCGGTTTCACACACACACACTCCCACCCGCGGCTGCTGGTGAGACAGCCCAGGCTGAAATAGGCCTGGGTAGGACTCATGGATCTAGAAAGCCGTGAGGGGGCCGGTACTGCTCACCAGAGCTCTCACACCATAGCTGTCCATCCAACTCCCTGGGCTTTGGATCCGGGCTTTCCAGCCACGACGGATCCTGTCTCGGTTTGTCTCTTAGTCGCCCCCAGGCCTGTGCTGTGGCCACAGCCCGGGAACGCTGGACAATTCAATGGGGGGGGGGGAGAGCGAAGCAAAAGGAGGTCGCCACTCCCTGAAATCAATACAGCTGATCGCCCCCCCAGCACCGTCCCCATGGGGCTGGCTCAGCGGGATCGGACCAGACGCAGCTGGGCATGGAGGATGCAGCCGCCGCCGCTGCCCGTAAAGTCTCCCGCAGTGAGAGCGATTCGAGGAACCCCCCCGCCCGGGAGTGCAATTCCCACCCTGCGCACCGCGAGCCTGCTTCCGCTCGGACACGTGCTTTGGGGGCGGGATTGTGGGGGGGGCTTCCTGTGAAAGACCCCCCCACACACACACCCCTCCGCCTAATGGCTTGATGCCTTTCCCCCTCCCCAGAGACCCTCGCAGCAGGGAGAGGGGGTTTCTCGCCCCCTCCCCCATGAAAGCCACCCCAGAGGGGCCCTGCACCCGCCCCCCACTTCCTTGCAGCCGCGGGGCGTTTCTCGGCTCTCCCAGCCCGGCCCTGGCGGGAAGGGAGGTCGGCCCGGAGCTCCAGTTCCCGGCCAGGCGATGAATTATTCAGCGCTCGCTTGTGAAACCCTCGCCTGGGGGTGGGGGGCAGAGGATCGCTTGCGCCCCCCTGGAACAAGGAGCCAAGGGGGGGCTTCCCTCCTCCCCACCCCCAGCCTCCCCGGACGGGGGGCGGGCAGCATTGCAGGCTTGATTTCAGCCCCCAGCACTGCGGGAGCCGGAAGCTCTTCAACCCACGAACCCCGCGCGGGCTGGAACTCCCCCCCCCGTTCCCACGTGGATCACTGCGACACGGTCCCGCGTGGGGCTCTGCCCCCCCCCCAGCTCTGAGCCCCTGGCCCCGTTGGGGTTACACTGACCCGGCCCATGCTCACCCTTGGGGGTCCCTGCCCCACTCAGTGCAAGTGTGCAGCTCCCCCCACCCGCTCCGGGGAACAGCCTCTGCTGGGGGGCCCGGGCGCCAAGCGGGGGAGCCCGCGGAGCAGGGGCTTGGCGGAGGGGCTGCCTCTTCCCCGCACCGCCCCCCCCCCCCCCCCCCGGCGGTGACCGCCGCGGGGGGGCGGGCAAGGCGGGGGGGGGGGGGAGGGGAGGCCCCTGCCCGTCTCGCGCTCCCCAGGGACTGGCGGAGGGGGCCGGTTTATGAATGGAATTCTCCAGTGGGAACCCGATTACTATGCCGCGCGCCGCTCCTCGCCCCGCAGGTGATTGGCTCCTGCCTCCCATTGACGTCACCCAGCCGCGAGCCCGGGAGCCGCCGCAGGCTCCGGCAGCGGCACGAGCGAGCGGCATCAATAAATAACCCCCGGGAGTGAGTCACCCCGCCCCCCGCGAAAGGGGCGAATTCACTATAACTCCGCCGCCTCTCCCCCGGCCCCGGCGCACGGCGGCCGCATATGGACCGGAGCCCTCCGCCTGCACCCTGCGCGCAGGACTCGAGCATCCGCAGAGGAGCCGCAAAGACAGAGCCGGGCGGACGGTCCTGCCCCATCGCCCCAGGTGAGGAGCCCCTCTCTGCTGGGGGGCAGGAGCCCCTCTCTGCTGGGGGGCGGGGGGGGCAGGAGCCCCTCTCTGCTGGGGGGCGGGGGGGCGAACCCTTTCTGCGTCCCCCTCCACTGCAGCTACACGCCCCCCCGGGAGCGTTAGAACTTGCAGGAGAAGGGTTAAAAGGAGGATGAGGGTGTTGGAGACATTGATTCTTCCCCGCCCCCCCCCCCGCCTTAAATGTCATGCGAAGTCTCGCTCCACTAGCTGCCAAGTCGGAGCAGAAAAGGGTCTCGTGTAAACCTAGAGAGGGGGGTTGTTAGCCTGGATCTGAGGGTGCAGCTTTCCAGGCAGAGAACTGCATGAAACATTCAAAGGGCACTGAGAAAAGGGGGGGAAACCCCACCCCGCAGCAGGCACTGAGGAGCAGTAAATGAGCGTTTTCAGCCCTAGGAATGCGAATTCAGCTGCAGGGCAGGGTTGAGAAAGCAGCTCTGGGGCAACAGCTCTGGGGTAGAGCCCTGCCAGAGCCCAAGCAAAGGATGGAAAGAAAAAGACGACGTCATCAGGCTAATGGTCAGAGAGGCGATGCCCCCCCTATACTGAGATTTAGCTCTATACACTAGACAGCCATTAGGGCTAAGCTAATAAAAGCCATTGTGAGACAAACATATTAGCTGTGGAGTATTTATTCACTGCAATTGTACAATGCAAACAACTGGATGAGGGATTTTTCTGTCCCCTCACCCTTTCCACCCCCACAACCCCCCCCCCATTTTTGGCCTGCTCAAAAAAGAGGAAAAAGAAGTGCAAAACTGACCAGAAATACCCTCCCTGGAGGAGCAAATGGTGAGAGCATCCTGCCCCCCTGGGTAGCTTACATTAATTGAACCTACACTGTAGCCTAGCTTGTGAGCCTTGATCAGAGCCAGCTTTTAGAGAAAGCCAATGGGAAGCAAGGTAGGTGAGCCTGCCCTCCCCACCCCTGAAGTCTGCCATCAAGAGCCTAGACACTGATCAGTGCTCAGAGCCGCTCCTGAGTAACTCACAGGTACAAGGCAGGTTGCATGCCAGGGCCTTTGTATGTGCAGGATGACACTAACACTTCTATGCCTCTGCAGCTCACAGCTGGACGTCATGAACAAGGACATGTCCCACGACTCCACTGAAGGCCAGCAAGGCTGGTTTGCAGCCAGCAATGGCAGCAGCAGCTCCTTGAACCTGGACGCCACGGTGCAACCTCTTGCCCTGAACCCCTGGGACGTGGTGCTTTGCATATCTGGGACCATCATCTCCTGTGAGAACGCCATTGTGGTAGCCGTTATCGTTTACACACCTGCTTTCCGGACTCCAATGTTCCTGCTCATCGGGAGCCTTGCCATTGCTGACTTCCTGGCCGGCCTGGGGCTGATATTCCACTTTGCTTTTGTCTATTGCATCCAGTCGCAGGTGGTGAACCTCATCACTGTGGGGCTCCTGGTGACCTCATTCACAGCCAGCGTGGGGAGCCTGCTGGCCATCACCATAGACCGCTACCTTTCCCTCTACAATGCACTGACTTACTATTCGGAAAGGACGGTCACCAGGACTTACATCATGCTGATCCTGACCTGGGGGTTTTCCATCTGCTTTGGCCTGCTGCCCGTCATGGGTTGGAACTGCTTGAAAGACATCTCCACCTGCAGCATTGTGAAGCCCCTGACCAAGAACAACCTCATCATCCTCTCCATCTCCTTCTTCATGGTCTTTGCGGTGATGTTGCAGCTCTACGTCCAGATCTGCAAGATAGTTTGCAGGCACGCCCACCAGATCGCTGTGCAGAGGCACTTCCTGGCCACCTCACACTACGTCACCACTAGGAAAGGCATCTCCACCTTAGCTGTCATCTTGGGGACTTTTGCTTCTTGCTGGCTGCCCTTTGCCATTTACTGCCTCCTGGGAGATTACACCTACCCAGCCCTCTATACCTACATGACCGTCCTCCCGGCTACCTACAACTCCATGATTAACCCCGTCATCTATGCCTTCAGGAACCAAGAGATCCAGAAAGTGCTGTGGACTGTATGCTGTGGGTGCTTCTCTTCCGCAATGCCTTTCAGGTCCAGATCTCCAAGCGACGTCTGACTCATCAGCCCTCGGTCCAAAGGCCCATTTGCAAATGATGTTCCCCTTTTTGCACAACTACAGAGATTTTGTGAGAGCTCTTAAAGATTCTGTGTCTCCTCTGATTCCCCTTCCCTTGTATGCATGAGCTGCTCTCTTCCTTTATTTTTCCACTTTTAGAATTTATGAAAGAAAAAATATTTATTTTTTATCCATAATAAATGAAGTATATTTGTGAGTGTGCGAGAGATCCTCCATAGATATTTTCTTTAACACAATATTTATGATGCATTTTTTTTGTAAAAAAAAGACTCTTTTAGTTCTTTTGGCTTTTATACAGCCTGGTTAATTACCTCAGCTCTTCAGATATTATTTTCTACATCAAAGATCCATTGTTCCCCTCCGTAACAAGGGACCAGAACCAAACCAGCTTTTAAAAAAATGTTTATGCATTATTTATTTATTATGACCAGCTTTTTCAAGACAATAGATTTTTCTGAACTCTGTAGTTTGCTGCCCTCTAGTGTTCACTATGTTTTAATACAAAAACGAACGATGGCTCCTTTTGCATGTTGAGTACCTGGGCGGTGTTATTAGGTAATGGAATGTTTTAACTGTATCAAATATAGACAAGTGGAGTGAAAAAGGGAATACTGCAATACTAGACTGTGCCTGTAAAAACCCAAGGGCTCAGATGTTCCGAGTTGCTTTCTAAACCATTGCACTAGAGACTAGTCAATTAACTAAAGTTTCTGTCCTAGTGGAGACAGATTGCGTGTGTTCAACTAGCCAAATTCAGATTCAGAGGACAGCTATTCAATGTACTGTACGTTCTTCAGGTTTGCATGAACCTGGAAGGGAAGCGAATGTAAGAGGCACTTTGGACATTTGAAATCTCACTGCATTGTTGCACAGACTCTTGTTCCATGTGATTTGGAAAGTACTGTATTCTTGTTTACAATCATCAGAGGAAAATAAAGATAATTTGTGATACAACCTGTGGCTGCTTGATTTGTGTGGGAGGGAGATATTGGAAGATCACTGTGGGTGAGAGGAGTAACTAGAAAGAGACCGCTTCACCCTCAATAAATTAGGAAGTGTTGGGTCCAATTAATGCTACCTTCATCGCAGACTCTAGAGACCGAAAAGAAACGTCAGAGCCCCTAGCCCCTCTCCCTCGAGCCAGTGCAGAATTCTTCCCTATGGCACATTTTCTAATGCCGGGGTCTCAAACTCAATTTACCTCAGGGCCAGTCCTCAAATCCTCCCAGCAGGCCAATGTCACTGAAGATAGTGTTCAGGAAAAAAACACACCGTTGTTGTATTTATTTCAAATTTCTGAGAAATAATAAAATTGTATGACAATTTTACACAGTTCTCGGCCTACCAGAGTTTTTAGGGTTTGCCAGACATCTGGCAATGCTTCAGTTGTGTCAGTGTGTTGATGTTTGCTCAGGGACTGAGCAGGTGGAACCTTCACGATTGCCGCAAAGTGTGCATCAGATAGTTGTGTTCTGTATTTTGACTTGTTTGTATTCATTGTGGAAATAAAGTGATGCTGACTCTGCCCGGCAACTAATGATGCGGCCTCCATGGCTAACTCTGCCCGACGACTAGTGATGATATCTCTGTGCCTCTCCCCAGCCAATGGGAGCTGCGGAGGGGGGGAGGAGGGCGGAGCCTGCAGAGACATTGCTGGTTGCCTGTCTCCCCTCCAGAGGCTGCAGAGGGGAGGTTCTCGGGCCGCAGATGGCCCACGGGCCGGGACTTTGAGTCCCCTGTTCTAGTGTTTTGGCCAATTTTGTTGTAAAATATCCCCAGTAATAGCGCTTCCCTCCATCCTCCTGGTTGTTGCCTAATACATCTAGTTAGCTGGAAGTTCTTCCTACCGTAGGTGGCTTTTATTCAGTTCGGGAGGAGGAGGCTCTTCAGGGGTCTCGATGCAATTCAGAGTCCTTGTCCTAATCTTCAAAGCTCTCATCCTCTGGGACCAGGCTACCTCTCCATTTGTGACACAGGGAGATGTCTGTCCCCCAGGGGACCCAGGATGAACCTCCTGGGAGCCAGAGTGGCAAAGCAAACACAGCGTTGTGTCTCAGAGGACGAAACCCGTAGCTGGAGATCCGAATGATCCCTCGTCTGGGCAGTTCCCACAAATGACAAGGGGAAAGGAAGACAAAAGCATTCTGAGCTACGTCACTGGACAAAAGCAGTCTGCACACCAGTTCACTGCACCCTGGCTGTGATTGGTATGTGGTCCCTAGATAGGATGATGGTAGAGACAGGGTGGACCTTTCCATCTCTTTTGGTAGTCTTTAAGATACCACAGGACTCTCTGTCACTTCTGCAGATCCAGACTAACATGGCTACCTCCCTGATTTTTTCTAGCTCTGTGATCCCTGAATAAGCACGGGCGTTAAAAAGAACCATATTGGAGTGTGAGATCTTCTCCTAGTGCAAACAGCAATCTGATCTCCCAGGCACCCTGAAACTGCATGACACAGAAGAGCTCTGGGTACCCTCATGTCAATCACAGAACAGTTTGCAGTGTTGCCCAGGCAAAGGATGGCTTTGCAGTTTGAGCATCAGGTTCGAAATGATGCACCCACAGGTTTAAATCCCAGCATAGCTGACTCAGACCTCTGTCCTTCTCCGACTGAGTTCTGTGCCCTTTACTATGTTAAGGAGTCCTTTTGAAGGAGACTATAAAAAATCCAGGACCTGCCTGCTCTGTGGGGCCACGACACCTTCACAGGAGTGAGGATTTAGCACTTCCTCCATAGGCTCTGCCCAGGCTGGGTGCCCCAGAGGGCAGCATACTGCAGAGCGGCTGCTGCGTGGACACCAGCCTCCATGCCCCAGTCCTTCATTTTTCCTTTTTACTCAGGCAGAACCTCCCCTGTGACTTCCCCGGGAGCTTTGCTCAAGTTAGGAAGGAATAAAACAGGACTCGACATGTCACCATTTGGCCTGTAGTTTGCAACTGGGCTTTAGAATCCTGGGGGAGGAACGCTGCCATCAAAGGAAGCCAGGGGCAGGGGCTGTTCCTAGAATGGCTGGTAGCCCAGGCCCTACTCACTGGCCCAAGACTTGGGGAAACACAGGTTCGATTCCTTGTTTTGCTACAGGCAGTTTGCGTGTAGAAAAGATATGGTCTCCCTGTGTCTCAAATCTCCTGCTGTAAGTGGGGGACACAATAGCCCTGCCTTGCCTCTGAGAGGGGCTGTGAGAATAAACACATTAAAAGAGAAGGTGGTGTTCAACTACTATGCCACGTTAGTACCTACGTTAGGTAGCTACACGTACAATAACGTTCCTATGGGGGTTTTGGATGTAGTACAGAGGGTCCGTGATTCCCAGACGTGCTCTGAATTCAATAGATCAGTGCTCCAGCTGCCCAGCTTCTCTATTCTAATACAAGGGACGCTTCCGTTTCAAATCGCTTCAGGGAAACGGACTGCGGTGGTGGAAGTCTGGGAAGAAAAGCAGATCCCAAACTGTGGTCGTTTGGGTTTATTTCCTTCACAGGAATGGCTCTGGCAATCAAAATGCAGCTAGTGCTGGAAATGACTCCAGGCTAAAAGCACAATGGATAGGAATGGTGGCACAGAGGGAGGGAAAGGAACATTGTTCTTCCTGGGAACCTAATCTTTGTCCTCCCCGCCTGGGTCTCAGAGCAGCCACAACAAATAAATCACTGGCCTTTACCTGCATTATGCCTCACACGCAAATGCAGTGAGTTCAACAGCTGCCATCAGAGCGCAAAAAGCAAGGAGAAAGTCACAGGCCTCACACCCCTTTGGAATGACAGAAAACAGCATCTGCCTTCGTACTACAGCTCCCACAATGCACTGTGCTGGAACTGTTCACTGGGAAGGAAGGAGGGAAGGGAAAAGGGACTGCAAACTAAAAGGCTGCTCCTGAGAAGTGACCAGCCTTGAGAACACTGATCCCATCCTATACAGTGTCAGCCCCAGAGGATTTTTTTTTTTTTTTTTTTTTTTTAAAGGAAATATGGTTTCCTTCCTCTTACTGACCTTGGTGTGAGTGCAGGTACCAGCAAGAGTCAGAACATCCTGTGCTGGAAGCCTGAAAACAGCAGGCGCTAAGTCAATACAGAGCTGATGAAAGGAGCCAGAGAGGCAGCCCTGAAGACCAAAGGCCATAAAGTCCCAGATCTCTTTGCTGAACCTATTCAGGAGGCTGGGGGAAGGAGTAACAAATCATGTAAGATCATGTAACAAAACTGTCTTTTGGATAGAATCAGAACTGCTACACTGCATGTCACAGGCCCTATACTGCTATCATTGGATGGAGAGATTCTTGTGGTGCTGAAAGTTCACAGCATGGAGTCCTTTGTGGCTAGTGTGCAGCACAGTGACTAGCATGAAGTTCTTCAATGGCTACAAATTTGTTACAACACTTTTAATTAAAACTAGCGGGCAGCAGTTTGGATTTTGACCCAGTTTAGGCTAATGTTTGGGTTACAGGATGAATCAGGATAGATTCAATGACACACAAACCTTGCAGGTTGTTCTCATGGGACTCCAGTCCTAAATGGCTTAAGTCTCCATCAAAGTAGCTGTTCCTGTGACATGTCTGCCAACTTGGAATGAACCAGAATGGGGCCCATTTGTCCCCATGTGGTTCGGATCCAATGTGCAACCCAATCCATCGGGCGGAATGAGGCTTGAAGATCTGGATCTGGATCCTGCTCCTGATCTAAGGTTCCAGGTTTGGCCCCTCCCAAATAAAAACCATTAGACTGATTAAGAAAAATGCAACAGGTCTCCCTATAGCCCTGCTTTCCCCCTCAGTGTGGAAACGCTGGTCAGTTTCTCTTTGTGTGGACCAGTTTCACACTCCAGAGCTTCAGACCTAGTGCAAGATTACTGAGTTTGCTTTCCAACACCCTCGAGCAGTGCTTAATCTTTTAAAAAGGAAATGTAGAGAGATTCTTGAACACATTTCCACTAGGCACACATCATCCTCCCTTCAGCATTTCCTCCCCCTCCACAAAGAGGGCTGTGCCCTACAAAGCCTGAATGCAAAGTGCTCTTGCAGAAACAGAATGTTATCGTCTGTATTACAGTCACGCTTGGAGGTCCCAAACAAGATCTGGGCCCCACTGTGCTGGACGCTGCACAGACACACAGGGAGAGAGTCTCCTTGCCTCGAAGAGCTGACAACCTAAACTGAAACAGACCTAAGCAGACTGAGGGAGGGAGGAGAAAGAGGGCCATAGACAGGGAAAGTGACTTGCCCAAGATCACACAGCAAGGTCAGTGGCAGAGCCAGGAACAGAACTTGAGTTTCCCCGAGTTCCATGATAAGGCCCAAAGTGACCACTATGATCACCCAGCCTGACCGCCTACAGAGGAAGCTCCCTGGGGCTGCTCGCTGTCACACATTCATTATCAGTTTGGTGTGTTGCTGCTTTCAGACAGCCAGAAAACGAAACTCATCCCAAACCCAATACACCCATATTTGTGAGCCTCAAACCAGAGTCATGTTTAACTCCCTCTCCTTCCTTTCCCCCTCCCCCCATTTTATACCCAATCTTCACTGTTTTCCAGAAGGGGAGAGACAATCCCAAATTCCCAACAAGATCAAAGAAGACTGTCAGCCTCCCTCACTCTGTGTACTTACCATCAGGTGCCCAAACGAGCCTATGACCTAACGCAGGGGTCGGCAACCTTTCAGAAGTGGTGTGCCGAGTCTCTCTTTATTCACTCTAATTTAAGGATTTGCATGCCAGAAATACATTTGAATGTTTTTAGAAGGTCTCTTTCTATAAGTCTATAATATAGAACTAAACTATTGTTGTATGTAAAGTAAATAGAATACAGGACCCCAAATCACATGGTGAAACCCTCAAATACTAAGCAACCTATTTTGTGCTGGGAGCACTAACTGTTGAAGTTGTTAGGAACGGCAGGTACTCAGCACTTGTGAAAATCAGGCTAGAACCGGCAACACTTGGCCATCTTAGTTGTTTGGCAAAGGCCCATGGACATTAATGGTGCTATGGTAATAAATATCTGTGTCCTCCATACCATTAGGTCACTATTAAACTAGTCAGAAATGGCGCCCCCCTGCCCCCGCGCCGGTCACTCTGGCTTGCACTAGCGAGCTCCAACTGCTCCTGCTTGGAAGCTGAGACCCCTACAGGGTCAGGCGATTCTTACCTATACGGTAGCTGCATTCCTGTCCCTCCTAAGCTAAAAACCAGGCTAAGCTTGGTGCAGGGAAGTAGCAGATGCCCAGAACCCCCTTCCACACCCCTGCAGTCTTAATGTTTGCTTTCACAGGACACAAACCAGAAGCAATTCCACAGTAGTTCCAGGCACTGTTCCAGGCCTTCAGCTCACAGAGCATGCAGGACGGGGCTGGATTAGACAAAACACCTTCACGTCAGAGACAAGCTTGTACCCTTTCAAGTGAAAGGGATCAGAATCTGTAAGGGAAAATAAAAACGCACTAAGTAAACAATATCGTGAGTGCAACTGTTGTGGGTTAAACCACCAGTGTTGGGGCTTGTCTGAGTTCTAGACGTTGATTAGGAGGGGATACTCCCTTGAAGGGTCTCAGGGGCGGATTGGACTGGTGGGCCAGACTGCTGACCCCAGGGTGCAGCCAAACAAGAGGGAACAAGCAGCAATCAAAAAAGCGGATCCACCACTGGTGGTTTCATTGTGTTTATCCTCTAGTCATTTTGCAACAACTTGGGCACACGTTACTACAGCCCCCTGACTGCTCTCCAACCACTTGGGCAGTGCCCAGTGCACCCTTCCATAGGCTTGGAGCTCTGCCTGCCTGCCCAAACCAGTGCCAATCCTCTAGGCAGCCTCAAAGGCCTGGGGGGATAAAGCCAGCTTGTTTTCTGTATCCTGTCTTTACATGGAACAGGCAGAGGTTAGTCCAGTGTTGCAGTCCCCACTGTTAGGGACAAGGTTCACAGCCAAACGTACCTCAGACAAACAAGAGGATCGTCGTAGGCAGCAGAAAACACTGCAGAGTTCCTGGCTTTTGTTTGAACAAAACAGCAGCTGCAGGGTTCTGAACTGGTTACCCAGGGGAGAGGCCAGATTGGCAAGGTTCACTCACTTTCCTCTGGAGCAGGATTATCTGCTCAGAGCAGGTGGGCTGAGCCCTTGTGAAAATTCAGGAACTGGCAGACCATGGTCTTTCCTGTGCTTCTTTGTTAGCTGTAGGCCGATTTTTCCTTCACCAGCTTCACTTGAGATGGAAGCAGAACTGAATCTAAAGGGAGGGAAACTTCCAAGCTGCATTCCCAGCTCTCCCCTGACACTAAGGGCTCTGCAAAAGGCGTTCTTGAAGTGGGGAGGGGAGGGAGAGACATATCCTGGTTCTTTTAGCAGCTGAGCCACTGTCTTTGCTGTGTCAGTGGAGTGTCTCTGCCCAACTTCATGTTTGCCCTGACCCTTGACTTCCTGAATCCAAGACGACACCTTGAATGGGTGGGTAACCCACACATTAGCTAACTCGTGTTAAAACATCAGTGAAGATATGTCAGCTCGGCTTTTAACTTGGGTTAGCAGCTGGAATTCAACTCCGGATTCCCCTACGGTATAGGCTGGAACTTGGGCTTTCGAGCCTAAGGGATGGGCCTAGCTCCTGCCCAATCCAGAACGCTCGCATTGCTAGTTTTGGCATGTTACCTTAAGCCCTGGCTAATGCGAGTCTGCCTACCCAGGCAGGGAGACTTGCTCCCAGCTGCAATGTAGACACACCCCTATAGGCCTGAACTCAAATAGCTAACCAGAGCGAAGACGACTCCTTTCTCTGCAGCGTAGACGCACCCATAGGTACAGGGCTAGAATTTACTGCTCTCCACCCACTGCGTTTCTAGGGAGCAAACACCAAGGGCAGGGCTGCAGATTACATTATTTGAAAGTAACCAAGAAGAAATGATGGCTGTTCTTTTCTCGGGGAGAGCCTTGCTCTTGCAACCCAATGACTAGCCTCACCATCTCAAAGCTCAGTGCAGGAAAACGGGCAAAGGGTTTTCCATGCTGCTTCTTTCTGGAGGTTGTCAGTCAGGCTTACGCCCCTCTGCCCTGTCTGCTGCAGATTCATTCATTGCTCCCCACCGTCCAGCAAAGCAGGCGGTCCCATAAAACAGTGCAATAGGGACAATGAGGAAAGTGAGTTTTGTGTCCACACATGCAAACCCTCCCCCCCTTCCCAGTATTTAATTACCTCCATCCCAAGTGCCCTAAACTGGGGAAGAGTGCCTGAGTGCCAGACAAACTGGCTGCCCAAATCAATGTATCTCAACCTTCTCCTGGAGGGGCAGCTTTCGTGGCCAAGGGCAATGGTCATTCTCCATGTCCCCGTTCAATCCTTGGCTCTTCCATGGCTGCCGATGACGCTGCTTGCTCGAGACACAAACTCACCCACTAGAATAGACACTCATTTCATATAGGACACTTGAATGGCTCTCATTACTAGTGCGAGTTAGATCTGAATTAGCAACCTAAAGCTGAGAGACTAGGCATGATCTGCCGAGCCTTTCTTCCTAAGAAGGCAGAGTTGGGTGTGCAGGAGATGAGCCAAAGGCGTCCCCCAGCTGCCAGCATATGATCGACACCTGAAGGGAATGGGGTCAGCAGGATGGTTTGAGTGACACACTGCTGCTGCGGGTTATAAGTGTTGTGAACAAAGCCTTCTGCATGCAAAAAGAGCTTAAACTACCACAAAGCAAATTCACACTCATCGTTAGGAGCCTTCAGCCAGAACGGGTAGCTCAGAAATGTGAAAATACCTCTATTCATTTCAATTGGATGTTGATTCTCAAGCCTAACGATGGCAATTTAAGCACACTGGATTTTCAAACACTGGTTACAATTACGTGCTCCACTTGAACGCTTACCACAATTGTGCCCACAAATCAGATGACACAGCTAGATAAACAAAGAGCAGAGACAATGGTGTGATCCTTTAACAGAGATTGCCATCTTCTTTTTCTTGCGGAGATGCTGAATGAGATGCTAATGACAAGTCTGGGGCCTGGTGTCACGTTACTAAAATTATCTGGAATCATATAGATCATTGGTGCAACTAAGGTCCTGTAGGGGCACCAAATCTTAAGTAAAGGGGGTCATATAAGGTGTCTACGATCAGGTTATGGTCTGCTGATTATGATTATGCTATCTGTATGTGTGTATCTTGTTTGTAGCTAGAGTTATGAAGATTGGCTGTATAGTGTCTGTATTTCAAACTTATGCTTGCTTTTGGGTGAAATCCCAAACAAAGTTACCGTTGGCCTGGCCTTCCTGATGGCCCATCAAGTTCCAATCAAGTTAACAATGAACTTTGTAGATGCCTGTCCACACCTGAGCTTCCCCAGGAATGTGGACTGGCTGCTCAGGTGCTGAATCTTGAAGAGTCATGTAAATGGACCACATGGCTCTGAAACTCCATTTTATAACTGGACTCTGATTAGCAAGAAGGAGGCAGTCTCCACCCACAAGACGAAGTCTATATAAACCTGGGAGAAAGATCTCCATTTTGTTTTTAATCTCCAGTCTCCAGCCTGGCTTCTACTTCTGGATGGGACTTTGCTACAAAGGGGCGGTCTGGCCAAAGGATTGATGACCCATTCCTCCTGGGAATGTATTCCAGAGACTTTGATTTGAACCTACAGTTTATTCTACAACTGATGCAAGGGATTTGCCATTATTGCACGTATTTGATTTCCTTTAACCATTCCTAACCCTCACCTATATCTTTTTCCTTGTATAATAAACCTTTAGATTTTAGATTCTAAAGGATTGGCAACAGTGTGATTTGTGGGTAAGATCTAATTTGTATATTGACCTGATTCTTTGGAATTGGGGAGAACCATTTTCTTTATTTGGGGTGTTGATTTTCATAACCATTTGTCCCCAGGGCAGGTGGCTGCTGGTGGTGATACTGGGAAGCTGGAATGTCTAAGGGAATTGCTTGTGTGACTTGTGGCTAGCCAGTGGGGTGAAACCAAAGTCTTGTCTGTTCGGCTGGTTTGGTTAGCCTTTAGGGTGGAGAAACCCCAGCCTTGGGCTCTAGTTGCCCTTTTGGAAGTGATTTGTCCTGAACTGACACACTCAGTGGGTCATGCCAGGAACAGCACCGTCACACCTGGTCTCCGAGGTGCAGAGAACCCACAGCTACCCACTGAAGGCAACATCAGCACTGCTGAAAAAACAGCTCTCTAGTACCAACTGTGGGTCACTTTCTATGCTCCAGCTCAAATGCCAACCTCCTCTCGGTTGCAGTGGGAGATCTGCGGTGATTACAGGGCTGTGGGCTTGCTGAATTTGCATGGCCCCGGCCCTCAGTCCGCAATTAAAAGTGTAAGTTGGCCCTCTCCACAAAACGAGCTTGACAACTGCTGCCTTCAGCCTTCCCCATGCAGGAGTTGGCCTTTGTTAAAGCATCTGAGCCCTGCACAGCGCTGCTGTGCTGCCAGACTGCAGACTCGCTAGCTCCAAATACCTAATTCCTCAGGCACCCTGGAGTTATTTGTGCACTGCTGTGAGCAGATGGAAGAGTGACAGATAAAGCCATACACAGCTCAGGAGCTTATTTCCTTTCCACACCCGCCTGCGCAGGCAACAGCAAAAAAGAAACCAGCCATTGCGAAGGGCTGATCCCGCATTCCTGGCACACCCAGATTGCAGGGAGAAGGAAATAGGTGCTCTGGACAGAGGACGCACGCAGAAGAAGAGAATCCTCCCCTCCGCTTCTCCCCCACCGCCCCTGGATGCTTAAATAATGAATCTGGCCTTGGAAATAGGCAGCACTCTGCTCTGCCACACATTGGGAGAGCAGGCTGTTAACGCTGATCGGAGCTGGCAGTGCCTGCTCTCGTCTTGGTCCCAGAGGGGGGATTAAGGGAAAGAGCATGACGTCAGCGGTGGAGAGGACCGACATCCCACTTGTCCAAGGCAGCCGGCAGCATCTTCTTGGTGCTGCTAACACCACCTTGAAGGGGAAAATTAAATGGGTCTTTGGAGACCAGGGCTCCTGTGAAGCAGCATTCCAGCCAGCTGCGCTTTAGCACTAAACTCCATGGAAAGAAAGAGAGAAACACGTCCAAAGCATTTGATTTGTGTAAGGCTAGAGTTGCAAGGCACGGGCAGACCCAAGAGACCCTCACAGCTGCCTCCGCGAGCAGTTCCTCCTCAGGAAGTCACTTGTAATGGAAAGGAGGACTTTGAAATGCAAAGCACCAGTGCACAATTAACCTTGTCACTATGTCCTTTACTCCTCAGGTACTGGCTGCAGGGAGGCTGAACTGAAGCCCCAGCAACGAGGAGCAACTGGCGAGAGATCATTTTGATTGCACTGCTTGGCAAAAATTAAAAACATGGTGGCAGTTCTCCTGGAAGGCAGGTGCATGTCCTTCCGATTTCAATCACATCCGTGTGGGCTCTGCTGCAGCACTGCATGACGCAACCAGGACTAGCCCTAGGCTGACAAGCCAGCTGCCCAGAACTGCCCACTCCACACATGGCAAATCATCACATCTCCTCCCACATACACAGGGTCTAATCCCGCTTGCAAGACTCCTATCCTTGCAGCCAGGCTGTCCCAGTTCAGGAATGACACAGCCTTTCGGGTAACATGTACAGAAACTACAAGGATAGCAGATGCTGGGATCCATAGGGAGGAGAATCTGGAATTAAGAGCTTTCCACTGATCAGGGTTGTGCACATTTTTTGGTACTGACTGGGGAGACTGCTGCTGCTGCTGCTATCAGGAAGTTTGCAGGTCAGCAGCCTTTAGAAAACGAAAAACGAACTCGGAAGGGATTAGCAACTGCAAGAATATGAAATTTTTGTATCTCAGGCTCTCCCCTTGAAAACAGGAGTACCACATTAACTCTGGCGTTAGCTGCTAATGACAAATCAGAGGCACACTGAGAGCTATGTCAGCTTGTCCTAGGAAAGACGGCACCTTTTATGTCCAACATGGGCTTTTCCGATAGCTAGTGAATTTCTAAGGTGACGAGCAGGCTCAGGATGTAGGGGCCAATCATAAACAACCCTTCCTTCTTTCTCCCGACCCTTCGAGTCTCTCACAAGTAGCTCTGCAGTAGCTGTGCTGGAAGCTCATTCTGGAGCTGGCAAGAGTAACCCACAAATTAGTCTAACCAGGGTTTGCAGCAGGGACTGTATCAGCTGCAAAGCGTGAAAAGGCACAATGCTGCAGCATGGGTGTGTGAACACAAGTCGATGGGCAATCTACATACTAGCAATTCAGGCCTGAAGTCTGTGATAGAAGTGGGATAGAGTTTGAGACAAAGGCTTTTTTGCTCCCTCGCAATCCGAAATAAACATACGGTATTCATGCAATAGGCTTACTCAGCAAGTCGCTTGCAAGACAGTCCACGAGAGAGCATCGCAAGCACAATGGGGCTAGGCTGCAAGTCCTCCACCCATGCTAGCTGAATTGTGCATTGCACCATTTATTAAGTGGGCCTTTTTAGCAGTGTTTAAAATAAAGCAAACCCTGTGTAACTCTGCTCTCGCAAGAAGCGCCACAGATTCTTCTACACCTATGCAGAGGTTTGCCTGACCCCTGGATGCCATTTCCCTTCCTGACACTTATGTAGCATGGCAAGCACTAGTTGGCTGCAGAGATGGCACTTTTCCACCCCAGTGGTGGCTGCATTTCAGTGGTGGAAGAAGCGATTTCTGCATGTATATTGTTTTCAGAGGGCTCTGGAACCTGTAGATGCTTGTGATGGTAAACTCAGAGACAGGTTTAATGCTCTTATTAACACAGCTCCCACAGCTGGCTCCAGACGCAGAGCTCCAGCACTGCCGGACTCCTCAGGTTACAATACAGTGGCCTTAAAGGGACACATCACAAGACACTTTGGCTATACAGACACAAGGAGTTAACATGGCATCACCCATAACCCTGTTCTGATACTCTAGTTCTATTTTTGGGCTGGGAAACTTCTAGGTAAAGATAAACGAGTCACCGCAGCTGGGTATTGGTGGCAATCGTAGTCACAGTTTGGTTTTGCCAGTTTGTTGGTAACTCCCATGTCCTCTGAAACAGTCACAATAAGAGCGTCTCAAACCCAATCTCTCATGGGCCACCATCCTCAAGGCCATAATGGAAGGGTTGGATCTTTGCCCTCTACCACCCAGAAGCATCATTCCCCACCTGTTAGCCCCGGACTCCAAAGTGACATGAACACAGCTGTTGATTGGATAGAAAGGTTTTATCAAGATTTTTTTTTTTTTTTTTTGAAGTTTACATTTTTAAAAAAGGAAGATTTTTACATGTACATTACAAAAATTGCAAATAGGGATCTTCATCTGGGGGTGGGGTCGAGGGGGAGGAAGAGACCAAGCAGACTATAAAAAAGCAATATGAAAGCTTGGCTAAACTGCACCTGACAGAGGACAACAGAAAACAGGCACTAATAGGAAAAACAGAGGTGGCCAGATTCTGAATTCAGATACATAGGTGTAAAGGCAGAACTACTCCATTGAAGCCAGTGGTATTACTCCTGATTTACACCTGCATAACAAACCAGAATCTGGCTGTCAATGTTGACTCTTTGGGGTAAAACAAGTTGTTAACCTCGATGCCAAAGACGTACAGTGTTTTGCTGGTGAGACTTGAACAAGGTTTAGTTTTTGATATTTCTCTGCATTCCTTTGGTCTGAAAGGGAGTAACCCCCACTGCTCACAACCCAGAGAATCCTTTCCCACACCCCTTTTCCTTTAACACCACAAGACTCATCTGGCTCTTTATAAGACATGGTCCATCTCCTTCCCACCATCACAACTTTTGCACAAAGTAGACCCCCAGGTTACAAATGGAATGATTACTCTTATAAATATATTTATATCATATAGGAAATAAGGCACTTCAGAAGCATTATGGCTCTTCTAGTTCTACATCATTCTAGACAAGAAAAAAATTGGTTAGTTTCTAAAATGAATCAAAAGGAATAACGTTAATACAGTATTAAAATCTGATCCACATCCCACTTCAAGCCTTTGTAAAAGAACAAGAGAGAGAGAAACCTGACACAGGGCAGCTAGGAGACGGGCTTGGCCCATCCAGGACAGGTACTTTTAAAGCAGGCATATTTAAGAAATCCATGGACTACAATGCTCTCTCTCATGAAGTTATACTTCACAGTTTCTTGGCCATTTGAGACTTTCAAGAGCCCCTTTCCTGGATCTGGTCTGGTGCACAGTGACTGATAAGGAGAAGAGAACCAATGAAGGTCACTGACTGCTGATGAGCCTCCAGACTGAGCCCTGGAAACCTATAGTAGGCATATCCTATGTGCAAGTGTAGGGGGAAGGGAAGAATGCTGAGAGAAGCAGCCAGGCACTACAGCTGAGAAGAGGGAGAGAATACTTAACCAGGATCAGAAAGGAAAGACAACCCGGCCGGTCCAAACATGCTCTATGAAGTGACAGCGCGCATAAGCAGATCCAATGGCAAATGACCCCCAGTACAAGCACTGGCTGGATGGTTGCACTGGATTTGCATAACCCGTAGCCTGGGTTAGACTGGACAGAAATACAAAAGCGTGGCTGGACACCGATTAAGAAAAGCAGCCTCTTAGTCTCATCCCCCGATTTGTTAAACACTGGCAGCTCCCTCCACTGTGCTGTGTGGAATGTACCTATGGTCATATTCAGTAAGTTAAGAACATGCTAAACCAACAAAGTAGCCAGGAGGCTGTTCAGCCAAGCAGGTGCCCCTTGCATGAATGGGTCAGCAGTCCTACAATTAGAGTCATCTGAGTACAACCATCTTGCAGAGAGGTTGTTCTTGGCACCTATTTTCTTCTCCTCCCACTACTCCCCGCAGGTTGCGGACCCACATTTTAGCTCCACTCCTAAGAACCTCAATGACTTTAAGGGCGCAACTGTTTTTAAACTAAACTTGAATTAAGAAACCATTGTTCCTTCTATTGATGGGATCTCTAATCAACTGCTTCTTTATGGCCACCCAGTACAAAGGGGCAGGATGTTTAGAACAACACTGGGCAGAGCCAGGAGATTGGTCACAGAGCCATCTGGCACTACCCCTCTTTCTCCACAATCCAACTGGTGGCTTGCACACAGATGGACTGTCCATTTAAGGTCACATGAAATATCACACCTTTCAAAGCTTTGAATGAAAGGAGTATTAGCTTCCCCTTCTTGAAAGGGGCCAGGTGGAGCCAAAATAATCTAAAAAGAACCCAAGTTTGGCATTTTTGTGTTCCTAATTTCACATGCCCTGGAGTGCATTATGACTTACTGGTGCTGGAGGATTGGAATTAAGATTGCTCACGCTACTTTCTGATGGGACAAGAACATGTAAGTTTCACTGCCTATGGGCTTGTCTTCACTACAGGGGTAAGTCAACCTAAGTTACGCTACTCCAGCTATGTGAACTACAAAGCTTAAGTTGACGTAACTTAGGTCAACTTACTCCGGCGTCTTCACTGTGCTGCGGTGACAGGAGATGCTCTCCAGTCGACTTCCCTTACTCTTCTCGGAGACCTGGAGTGCAGGGGTTAACTGGAGAGTGCTCTGCCGTTGATGTAGCATCTTTATAGTCTTCACTAGACCCTGCCCTCCTAGGAAAACCAGCCCTATGCCCTCTTAGGATTCTACCTTACCCACTTGGCTAGCTGACAAAATACAGCAGTGCAGAGATTTAATAAATTGACCTCACTGGTATTTTATGGTCAAACTGGAACAGGACAACACCTGCACCCAAAAGTGTGGTCCCCTAGCCTCTAGAGAAACCTAAGATTTAGGCCACTTCATTTATTCTCTCTTTAAAACATTAAAAAAGGGAAAGGTGTTCAAGAAAATAGCAAGAATCCACAAAAGTGAGAATTTAAACACTAGAAACAAACCAACCCAAGAGGGTTTTTTTTCTGGCACTATGGCAACCTCTGGCTGTACAGTATCTGGTGTCCCATGTATTAGTGACATTTTGCTTTTGATATACAAAAGCAGAAATAAGGCAAGTCATAGAGGGAAGGAGAGGCACGTTGGCAAAATACTTCAGCAAAGTAAAGGCAGAGCTGTAACGTCCCTCCCCTCATAGTTGGATCCATGAATCACATGGGCTGTGACCTCTGTGAAAAACTTAGGAACTGCTCTTTTGTGTCACACTGACTGAGACTTGGACAGTCAAGCCCAGATAAGATACTGAACAAGCACCTGCTACACAGAGGTCTTTGTATCTATCCTGTTGGAGGTGCTTGCACTCAACTTAAAAAGGTAATAAAAACAATAAAACCTAAGTCAGCTAATCTAAAATCCCCATTTCCACTCCTACCTGTAATGCATCTCCTGGGAGCAGATCAGGAATTTGTAAGTTTATCTGGGAAAGGAGATAATACAACATTTTCTGAGAATTAACTACTGGACTATGGATGTGAAGTAGTTGAAAACCACTAATATGGGCCAGATGTAATGTTACCGATGGCTGACTCGGTCCACACAGAGATCCTGCAGCATGTGACCCTCTCCCCCAGGACAGGAGACAGCAGCACAGGCTAAATACTGGCATTTTCTGCTGCTCAATTCCCTGCATAAAGTGCACCATTGATCTCAATGAAAAGCACCTGTATTCAAACTGACCAAAGTGCTGCCCTGAATAGGCAAAATGAGACACTGATGCTTCGCCTCCTTGCTCTAGCTGGTAAGTTAATTGCCTGAAGCCTATTTGGTGCTTAGAGCTCCCCTCTCCCCACCCAATACCGCTGGTTACATCTCCTCCTCTAGACACACTGCAAAGCTCACAAAGTAACAGATGAAAACCTTCCCAGCACAGCAGAACCTAGCAAGCCCTAGCTGTCACTGCTCAGTTCCCACAGCACACCAGAGGCAGTGGGGAAACTTCCTGACTTGGTAGTCCCCCTGCACATCCTGACTGGGCAGTCAGGTTAGCGTTCTGCTAAGGCTGTCTCTCTTAGTTCAGCCTCTGTCAGCAGTGGTGGAGGCATAAACCAGGCTATTGGAGGGGGTAGAGGCAGCTTTTAAAGGAAACCTAACCACCAAGGTTTCCATGTAGTGCACCTTGCAACCCATAGCTTGAGAGAGCTTTTGGGGCAGGTTTGTTTTGAAATGCTGGGAAAATGATGCTTCCATCATCATTAAAAAAAAAAAAAAAAAAGATTGTTCAAAGGGATATTTAATAATGGGGTGCAGCCTAGAAGAGACATTTTAAGCCCATTTTCTAGCACTACTCCCAATATTAACTGGAGAGGGGGAGAGAGTTAGGTCCACAATATCCTAGACGTTGCTGCAATGAGAAAACTGGCTGAAAATGCCCTTCTGAAGAGCCGTTTGGCTGCAGCAGGGTCATTGATCTTTAGCTTAAAAAAAACACCATCCCAAAGGCTGTTTAACCGTGTTGTGTTCTGCGGCATTGCAAATCTGGTGGTTTAAGTTTCCTTTAATGGCAAGCACCCCCCCCCCACCCCCCTGCTGGAAAACAACATTGCAACCCACAGCATCTCGCAGGCAGCCTTTTGGAAAGGCAAATGCAAGTCATGCCAAGGCCAATGGTGTTTTGTTGGAACCCCTTGGTACATCTTCGGTTACTGGAGGAGACAGAAAAAGCTAAAAGGCTTTGGCAACCTAGGAAGTACTTGGCTCTTTAAGAAAGGGGTCAGGCCAGCGAGGAGGAGCGTGGGGAGCAGGACCATGGTTAATCAGACCACTCGTCACCAAACTCAGAAGAATCATCCTCGGAGTCGCTGTATTCCACGGCGATGCGGCGAGAGAGGATCGTTGCCACATCATTGCCCCCAACGTCCCGCTTCTCCTGTTCCCGCTGTTCCTCCACCTTGCGGAGCTGGAAGCCTGGCAAGGGGAAGAAGGCAGAGAGGTGGTTACTCAACGGCTGGAGATTTCACGGGGTCTACAGAGAACTGTTGCTCCAGTGCTGTACTCTGAATAGCCATGGGCCTGATCAATGCCTGAATTGCGCTGGGCCAGCCTGGCACAGCGACTGCACAGAAGGGGACACAGGTCAAACACCGACCAGCCTGGACAGGTTTGGAGCAAGGGCGACTGGAGGAAGCCAGAGGAGCTGGCTTCCCACACTCCTCCCCAGTGCTGTGTGTTGCTGCTCTAAAGGCAGTTTGATTGTAGCTTGGGAGCTGCATTGATTCTTGCGGGGCAACCTGCAAAGGTTTAAAATTAGAGGGCACCCTCACTAGGGTGAAAAAAGGTGTTGAGATTCTCTTTGGGTTAGATCATCCACAGTTGGTGTGGGTCACAAGGAGCAAGCCAGAAGCAGTGCTGCGCTTGGGATGGATCCCAGGCTCCCGTGCCCTGGAACCTCCCTCTGAAGAGACAATAGGTTGTCTTAGGGTAAAGAGGATACATAGAAATCACAGCCAGGGCTTACCTTGACGGATAGCTGAAAGCAAGTCACTTCTGGCATCAGTAACAGGAGGCAAGGAAGATTTTGGCTTGGAGGCCAAGGAGTCTGGAGGCAGAAGTGGAGCTGGTGCCCCATCCATGCCACTGGAAGACAGAGGTGGGGGACCAGGAGGGGGAGGGGGCGCAGGAGGGGGAGGAGCACCACCATCTGTTGGCTGAGGTGACGGTGGTGGAGGCACAGCAAAGTATTCTGCTGCTGGAGGCGGTGGCGGAGGAGGAGGGGCAGTAAAGTCGGGGTGAGGAGGGAAGGAGGATGGAGATGGCGGCGATGGCATCCCTGAATTCGGAAATCCGGCAGGAGGAGGTGGTGGGGAAACTCCGGACATTGGTGGCGGCGGGGGAGGAGCAGGAGGTGGAGCGAAGCCTGGCCTGGCAGTGGATGGGGATCCAATTGGAGGAGCTGGTGGAGGATGGCTTGGACTGACCAGGCTGGATCTTTTTTGTCCTCCAGAACCAGAGCCTCTTTGGTTGTCTGCTGGGTAGCTGTTGCAGGAGGAAAGAGTAATATTAGGGGTGGGGGCAGAGAGAGAAAGAATCACATTAGCTTTGAGCTCAGAGTAGATTATATCAACTCAGCTTTGGGGCAAGCAGAGAGGATTTTGCCCGGCTTTCACCTCCAACTCCCAGCTTCCGCTGAGGTTCTCCAGGGCCCTGGTACTGACTATCCTTCTGCATTACTCTTGGCTAGAACAGAACAACTGACAGCTGACACTGCAGCTGAGACACACGCTATCAGACGTCCCATCAGCCAGCACAGTAACAGTACACTCGATGAGCCAAACACCAAATCTCTCTGCCAGACGCCAGCCTGCCCTCTCAGCTCAGAATCTTCTAGAGCAATGCCAGTCATTCTGTAGCTATTCAGCTGCTAAGCACAGATGTCTATTGAGGTAACCTTTAGTTCTTGTTTTCTATGCTATGCAAGTTCGTATGCTACTAACATACAGGTATAGACCCATTCGCTGATTCTTTACTGGAGCAATGGTGATGATTTGTCACTGCTTGTCAAGGGTCTAGGGAAAAAATGGTGATGGGATCCAATACACACTGAAGGGAAATATGGATTCATAAATGAATAAACCTTCCATTCGCAGGAAATACTAGTGCCCAGAAAGTGCTATGTTACTACCTTACATATTGGTAAAAGGAATCTTACATTGAATGCTAGCAAACAGAATGCTTTTGCCTCAAAACCTAGCAAATGTAACATTCAGCCTATGGTGTTCGTCTGATACGCCATGGAGACTACTGGTTGTTTTATAATGAAAGGTTGATTTATTTCCATGCTTTTTCTCAAATAAGAGATTCGGAGGCAGCCATGGCTTTAAGTAACTGCATAAACCAAGACAAATTTTATCTGAAGCACCCCTCTCCACTCTCAGCTAGAGAGCTGCTGCAGGATGGAGTGCCTGTCTCAGGCTGAGAGACTGTATTTGCAACTCAAACTCACAAGCTATGTTGCCTTTTGATACGTTTTAGTCAAGCTAGTACTATAGCATTTGTCAGTCACCTATTCCCTTTATGTATTTACTCTAGCTGCACTCTTCTGGTTCCTACCATTTAAAAGAAACTCTAGTTTAGACCTCTGTGACGTGAGCCAATATCAGGCCATTTTGGAACTGGTGCGTAATGGACCTGTTCCTGCAGAACATTGATGTCTTGGGGAAATGAGGATGCTCTAGACCTTGTAGGAGACGCTAGGGCCCCAAGAATCAAATTATGAGGTCTTAGAGCACCTACACCTTGCAAAGATAGGAGCGGAAAGTGGTGACAGTTTAGGAACCCAGTAACATGAACTGTTCGGGATGCAGGACCACATGCTCTCAAGCATTTGTATTTGAAGATCAACTGGGCACCCAAAAACTGGGCCAAGCTTGTCTAATGTAACCCTGATTCTATGAGGATGGGCGCTTCATATATATGGAGAATTCACACAGTAAGAAAAGTGGGATAATGCTCTCCTGTTAGACAGGGTATTATGAGAAGTTTGGGGCTTTAGCTTAATTGGTTTAAGAGAGAGGTGGATAAATTTAAAAGTGTGATTGTACGATGGGGTTGCTTGTGATAGTAGGGGCCAGGGTTCAACAGCCCTGGAGCTTGCTTCCAGTTTGTTCCTAAAAGCTCATGGTTCAGAGTTTCAGTAAGTCACCTGCAGTGGTCAGGAAGGGATTCCCTTCCCCTTCCAAAACATGTTCTGGCGCGCTTTTTAATTTCCTTCCTCTGAAGCATCACGTACAGCCATGGCTAGAGATGAAACATTGGACAGGGCGGGCCAGGGTTCTGAGGTGGCAGTGAACATTCTCGCTCAAAGGTGTTTGGCTGGCTGGTTTTTACTCACATGCTCAGGTTCTAACTGATCACCACATGTGGGACTGGGAAGGAATGTTCCCTCGGTCAGATTGGCAGTGACCTTGAGGTTTTTTGCCTTCCTCTGCAGTGACCCACACACACAGAGACAGGATCATTGGGTGTGTCTCACTTAATCAATTCCCTGCCGTTGCAGGGTGTACGTGTGTCCTTGGGCACTGGTGCATCTTGGTTCTTCCTATTCTCTGCCCTGTGGCACATAAAAGAGTGTCATCTCCCATGGGCTATAATACTTGGATTTAATTTTGATTATTGGGTTTAGTGTGTGGGTGCTGGAGGGTGTTGGTGGCCTGTGTTGTACACTAGGCCAGATGACCTGATGGCCCCTTCCACTCTTAAACTCTATACTGATGGGTGTTTTCTCACCATGACTTTCATTTAGGTTAACCAAATCTAAACTTTAAGGAGGGGTCATACGCTTTGTACACTTTATCAGTGGACAGGTTCACTCGGGTCTCAAGACACTACGTATGTCAGTGGGTTTCACTAGACCAGCTAACTCCATCATTTTGACAACCTACTATTTCGCTGTGGCCGAATGGGTCCTGGAGGTTTACCTAAAATCCAAGGGTGGTGGAGGCAGGCTGTCCTCTGGGTAGGATGGAGACGGTGGTGAGATAGAATCAGACTGCGGTGGTGGTGGATAGTAGTTGATTTCCATGCTCTCATCTGAGCCAATGCTGCCATTCTGATACACCACATTAGAGGGATATCTAAAATTAAAGACAACAATGGAACATTAATACCCAATTTCCTCCTCACGTTCCAGCATGGAGCATCAGGGAAACAAAAACTGAAATACAGCCATGCAGGCTGCTCTACCACAAAGAGCCTAGTTATTAGAACCATGATCAAGTGCCTCACTCCAAAATTCAGACTGGAAGCTCTTCTAGCAGAAATGTCTCATATTCTGTTAAAAGTCCAGCATAATGGACCCCTAGTCACAATTTGCACCTCTATGTGCTACTGTAATACAAATAATTTAAAAGGAAACCGTCTGGCTCCAAATCATGGATTTGTACATAAAAAGTTTCCTGATCTATGTTTCCTGAACCATTTTAGATTACTAGAGACTGTTTAGACTTTTAGACATTTAAAATCCACTTTCACTCATTATGGCTGTTTATTCTCTGTGTGTCTCAGTCTGGACAATGGAAGTCGACTAGTTATTTGCACTTTTGTTTATTGTTAGCATCCAGACAAGTTTATTTTCAGATTTTTTAGGCATCAGCAGAGTAATTCAGTGCGTGGGTTGCCAACACTGCAAGAGAATATTTGTGTTTTTTAAAACAAAACAAATATTTCTATAAGTTTTAGGGTTGGTAAAAATCTTGCTCTTAAAGCTGGATTAAGGGCAAAACACAGACTGGTCAGGTCTCCTTTACATCGTACTCGCTCTATAGCAGAATAAAAGTCCTAACGTAACCATGTGCTCATAAGGGCAAAGGCAATCGCTTCCTGCATGTCAGGAAAGCACCCAGCACGTTGTGGATGCAGTCATGACCAAATTTCAAAGTATCCAAAGCTGAAACTTGCAGTGTTTTGTTTGGGCCACCCCCAAGTTGGACAGCAGAGTAAGAAGCAGTGAAACAAAAAACAAACACTTTTCAAGCCTTATATCAGAATCTACCTCAAACCAAAATGCATGGAGGAATTTGTAGTGGGAAATAATGAAAGCAAGGAAAAGCTGCTGCTACGGAGTCAGATTCCTCCTGCCTGGTCTCAAGTCAACTGACTCAGCTATTAAAAATAAAACCTGCTTTTCTTTAAGTATAAAATGTGCGATTAAAACAGATTTTTCTTAAGTGAAAAGAGCCACAAATGGCAAGAAAAGGGCATACTGGGAAGTACATTTTGGGAATTCAGTTTGTTTCCCGCCAGACTGGTGTCAAAAGTTAAATTAAATCCTGAATAGGAGGCACCGAAGAGAGATCCGTAGCTGAAAAAACTTGTATGGGAGCAGAAAAGTCCTAAATTTTGAAACACGAAGCGTGGCTTATGAAAAAGCAGTAACAGAAACAGTGCCCCACGATCAAAAGTTAAGAGAGCCCTTTCTTCGTGTGAAAAGAAACAGACACAAAGCAGCTCTGGGAACATCTGCCTGCCTTACTCACCAACTTTCCTCACCAGGAGAGGCTACTATATTAATTCAGCCCACAACTACAAGGAGACAAAGGCTATTAAAATTATGTCACTTTAATGCCTTGAGTGTTGCTGTGAGAACTTGGGAGAGAAGGGTAGGCATCACCTTACCTGCTGATTTCTCGTGGTAGGGGACACCCCTCTCTGCAGATAGCAGCCAACCCTGCCGGAACCCCAGAAAAGCCTGATGCCTATGAAGCACTCTCAGAAGAGCTGCTGTAGATGTGCATGGAATCTGCACTCCTTCTTCCATACCACATCTACACGCTCAAATGCACAGCTTCTGGCCCTTGCTAATACTGCTCTGGGCCAGACAAACTGGTGACCCAGCTGTAAAGGGATCAATGATGATGGGGTAAAGGGACTAAGTCCATGACATTTCTGCATCTGTGGGATAGCAGAGCGAGAGGAGAAATAGATTTACTTCTGAAGACTACTTGTGCTCCCTGTTTAAACTGTTTGGCTTCTTGATTTATTTCACAAGTTTTTAAATCAACAGATGGATTTACTTTAAAGAAGCTGATTAGCGATGATATCGATCCACATTGCACAGCAGATCTGGAGAAACGGCACAGCGGGGTGAATGGCATTACCATCACCAATGCCAGACTGCTTCTCCTTCGTGGAGATCTGAATAAATAGCCAGATTCACTTACCCAGCAGGTCCTTGTCGGTCTTTTGACTCAACAAACTCCTGTCCCATTTTCAATTTCTCCCATTCCTCTTTTCGGGTTTTGATTTTCCGCGGATTCACGTTCCCTCGGTTGGGATTATCCTTCTTCTCTTTCTAGAGAAGAGAAGGGAAAAGGAAAGACAGACCCATTAGAACTGAAAACTTGTTGGGATTTAACCTGCCCTTATTTCATTTCACTGGGATGGGAGGAGTAGAGATTTAAAGAGATTATAAAAATCTTGGGATTCTTTGAGACTGCAGTAGAGTAAATTTAGTACTGGAAGTATCAAGATTTGTCTATATTAACAGTTAATGTATGGCAAGATGGGGCACTGATCTACCTTGAACCAGCCAGCTGGGCACTATACGTCCATGTGAATGATTAGTGCAGGGCAGGTTAGTGAGGCAGATTTATACCCTATCTTGCTGCACACTAACTGTTCATCTAGACCAGCCCTCAGACTGAGATTCTAAAGGCCTCTACAGAACAGCTACTGCACAGGTAGCAGCGTAAGCATAAACTCCCCCCACCCTGTGCTCCAACCAGTGTGCCTCAGTTCTGACCAGGAAAGATCTTTTCTGGAGTAGAAGGGCAGATGAGTTTCCCAAGCTCAGGGCTTGCCTAAACGGCACATTACTGTGCACCAAGCCAACGTGTGCACCTATAGCACACCAGCTTGCCATAGAGTAATACCCTGCATGGAAACTGCTACCATGCAATGAAAGTCCTGTAGCACCACAACATCTACATGGGATGTTACTGTGGAGCAGGAGTCACACCCTGGCTTGCTGCACCGCAACTTACAACGTAGACAAACCTCTACAACATCTTTGGTCTGTACTGAGGCTTCCAAAAGGAAGCCAGATAACAACAACTGGTAAGTAGGGTTTTTGTTTGATGGACCCCTGCCTGCAATGAACTGGGCTAAAACCAATCGCATTCCAAGGATTCCAATATGCCAAAACTCTCATATACTCTGACTGGAAGGTCATGATCTACTTTGAGATTTGATGTTACAATCATTTAAAATGCAAGTCAGATGTACCCAAACTAAGCCTTGCAGGAATAGTAAATGAATCCTTTCATAATGCAATTTGCCTTGTAATTCACTAATGTTAAAAGGACAAACAGGTGCAGCAATTGGGTCAATGTAGTGGTGTTTTTTTGTTTTTTTTTTTGTAGTTTTACATGGCTTAGACACTTCCATACGTTGAAGTGTAACTGGATTTTCAAATGTAATCCCTTTGCTGCTGTCAGAACAGGCACACCTGTTTCCTTCAAAGGGACTGGTGATGATATTCCAGTTACATCGAAGCGTACCAAAGGTAATAAATGGAGTGCTTTAATACTGAGCAGAGATGCCAGCAGGATACTGCAAGAGTACTGAAGAAGATCTAAGGTCACCCTTGCCACCCAAAAGACAGCACTTCCTGTGCTAATGCACCAGACACCAGGAAACAGATCGTACAAAGCTACAAAATGAACTAGAGTCACCATCCAAACTGTGTGAAATTCAGAAGAACAGATTTCTAAAATCTCTCTGCTTTAATAAGCAAGGATAATAGTAACAGGCAACAAGGGATTTTTTTAAAAGTATAATTTTAAACTTGACCATATCCCCTCTAAAGTACCCAAGTGAAAGTGAAAACTTGGATTTGGAAGAGAAACCGTCTCCTACAAGTCTCTGGTTTTTCCTCCTACCTTGTCTTATCTACTATTTCTTTGCTAGCATGCAGCAACCATGCCCCATCCCCTCACCCTGTGCTTCCGCTTTTCTTTCATGATATCTTTGGTGTCCTGTAGCATTTTCTCTTTCCAAAGGTCAAAGAAGTACGAAGGGTCTGTGTAGAATTTGAGTGCCTCTTTGCCATCATCCCTGGAATAGAAACACACACAAGGAGCCAGTCAGGAGCTTGTCCGATGCCCAAAGATTTCAGACACCCACCAGGTGTCAATTTCCCACAATCTGAAACAAGAGGCTAAACATTCCGTACTCTTTCTCCATCCCCTTCAAATAGAGGCCTCTCTACCCTTGAGAAGCCACTTACTCCACCCGCTAATTTAAAACCACCACCACACTTCACTTAATTTAAAGTCCCCACCTCTTCTCAGTCATGGCTGAATAGTTAAAGCGCTTAACTACAATTCTGAAGGCTGCAGGTTTGAGTCCACTTGATCTCATGCTCTAAGGCCACCTCCTATTCACCCAGCTGCAAAATGGTACCTGGATGCATTGGATTAGGGCAGTCAGATGCTGGCTACATCACTCCCTTCTGTACCACTGGCTATGACACTGATGTGCTCTAACCGCATCCCTCATGAGCCATGGCTTGGGGAAACTCTAACCACCCTGCCTGCAAGGCTTTGCACTATGATTCTCCTCTGGTTTGGGGATCTATAGTTTTGATTTCTATACCTTAAGGACAGTGCAAGAACTCCACCAAGCAGCCACCCTAACAATTACAGAGGCAGCAGCAGATGTCTGTCCCCACACCTGCTTGTCAAACACACCCTCTCTCTCTCTCCACACATGCCCCTTCCCCATCCTTCCTCTTCCCATCTGTCTTTTCCAGATAGCGTGCTCCATAGTAATATCAATGAATACAGGCTTGAGTGCATGCACCACCAAATGCTGAACAGAATGCTTTTCAGTGACAATCTCCATCCTGCCCACTCCCGCTCACCAGACCGGGCCCCTGCTACTTCCTCCAAGACATATTACACAACTATGTACCGGGACTTTTCTGCAAGTTCCTTCCCTCCCCACCCACCAGGCTTTTCAGAAAAATCTTCTTCACTTCAGGAACGCCAAATCAGACCAGCAACATCCTTGAAAATCAGGAGTGTGCACACATATGCCTTCCCTCCTACTTTGCAGTACAGCAGCATCTCACAGAAGACAGCTGCCTCCAGCTATCTGTAATTACTTTTCACCTGTTCAAAAGACATTTACAGATGTGGGCTAAAGAAATATTCATACTCTGAAACCCCTGCTCTACAACTATCTACAGCAGCCCTCAGTGGCTCAGGAACTACCCAAAAGAGCCACAGTTGTGTGAATTCATAGTTTCATGTACCACACTGTTATATACACACATTTAAACAGTATGAGGCAGAAATATTTAGCAGTTTTTATATATAATATCCTCACAGCAAAATGATTCAGCAAGTATTATTATTTTATCAACTACAGTTGGTTGACATTAACCAATCAGGAGGCTTTTACTATATATAAATCTCACAGTGTTTCAATATCATGTGCTGGAAAAAGCCGTAGGAAACAAATTGAAAAGCCAATTGTGGCTCCCGAGCCTCAATCTGAATATCACTAAATCTACAGGTTGACAAAACATACCTAGTCTGTTAAGAAGAAGGGCTTTATGCTGGTTATGCAGCCAGGGTCACCTGACACCAGGAATAGACCAGCTAATGCTCAAAATCTAAAGGAGTCTGCTGTACCCATTTGGGTCAATGCCACATGCAAATTTATGTCCTGTAGTTTCCAAGAAGGATCTTGGAAAGTGGCCAAGAGATCACATACAGAAGCATGAGAAAATACATCATATACAAATCACCTAGCAATGTTATGCAGTGCCATTCAAGACTTGTCTCCCGAAGGCACCATCACAAAAGCAACAACATAACTATGTAATTTTTCAGCTACCTTCATCTGTGCAACCCCAGAAACAAAACCACAAATCCAGCTAAAGAACAGAGGATGCCTGAGGGACTCTAGTTAGGTTACTCCATTTCCCTTAGGGACTAGTGCTTCTTGATTAAGTGGTTTGTGACCCTGGCCATTGGGTGGGCCCCTTTCTCAGCTAACTGTGGAGGAGACGTTCCCTACAAGGGAAAAAAGGGGGATTACCTGTAAGGGGAGAGAATGTTGAGAGGTGGTGGAGTATTGCAGATGCCATATGTTTCAAGGACAGGCACTGGGAGAGAGTCTCTGTCAAAGAGCTTCTGGTCCTGAGTGGTGGAGCTTTTGAAGGCCTTCCTTGTATTAATACCTTGTAGGGACACTAAGAAGGAGGGAAAGAGAAAGTGAAGCACAAAGTTCGACCCAGGTGATTCACATCGAAGGCCAAGCAGCTACATTTGATTTCAGTAACAGTTCTCAGAATGCTCAGCACTTTCTATGGTTGGGTTCCTTTTTCCTCACAATCCTCTTGAAAAGAGTAATGAAACTCCAACCCTGTCTCCACCAAGAGCTGAAACTGTTTCAATGTGCCTCTCAAGAAAGGTGCTAAGATGCTTTCAAATTTCACTGTGTAAACAGCCTGAAAACCATGCTGCCACTATGTACTGAACAGCCAGCCACTGGACATGGAGACTGTGACCACCTGCTAGTGACCACCTCCAGCAGAAAGAGACTTGTTTGGAACCACTCCACAGGTCACTAGCAAAGTGCTTTTCAAGGCAGTAAGGGAAAGAGTCCCTGTCAGCAGAAGGGGAAACACATAAGCCTCTAGCACACACAGCTTCAAACTCATTTCAAGGCCATGAGCTCTGATGGTTTGATGGGGCTCTTTGGCATGCTTGGTCGGCAAGTGCTGTGCTCCGCTCCATTACCTTCTTCCTCTTTGGGATCCAGCTGAGTGACTTTGACTTGCAAGCGGTCGACCCTCTCGACTAGAGAGCTCACCCGAAAGGCAAAGGTGTTGGCCTGAGTAAACAGCTCTCCAAAAATGTCCTCTGCAAATTTACCTGGAATATTCAAGGGGCAGTATTACTCTTTGAGCGATATTACACTTTCCACCCCCAGCCCTTAATACTCGCGTTCTCCTGATTCCCCCAGCACCCAACCTGCTGCTTCTTCCACATTAGCATCAGCAAGCTATTTACTAGCCTTTACAAGAGAGAGTTTTGTTATTTTCATGTTTGCTAGTGTTGGTACCACCCAAGATATTAGCACAGAGGGCGAGCTGATGCATCACTCCAGCTAAATGACACCTTTCTAAGGGATCTTTAAACAACGATGAAACACAATTGAAGCATAATTCTTAAGTCTTAAATAAAAGTAATAAACATGGATCGACACAAGCCAAGTTGACAGCGTGCTGTATTAGTCTGTGCCTGATTGGCTTGCAGAGCCTCTTTAGGGTTACATGATGTTCTGTTATTAACAATCAAACATAGCTAGATTTTATTGCTTTACGGAACCTCAAAAGGCCCCCAAATTATAAATCACTGCCTTGCAGTAAGGCCTTCTCAAGAGTAACTGGTACCCATTTTATAGTTTACTGTATTCTAGAACTATATGGTATATTCAGGTCTTGACCCTAAAGCGATAGCCACATTCATAATAAGGGTACCCGCTAGTTCCTTCAGATAGCGGCACCTGAAAGACTGATGCTTTCAGGATTATCTAGATCAAAAGTGTAAATAGCGATTTCTACTTTCACTGGAGTTTCTTAAATGTGATGATCCCTCTGTAAACCCTCAGACTGCTCAGTGAACAGCCAAGACAAATGTTGTTACTACTAATTCTTTGCACTGTGGTAGCACCTATGAGCCTCCACTCGTAGATCATTGTGCAAACAAAACAATAGTCCTGCCTCAAAGAACGTGCAACCTAAGTGGATTCAGACAGGTGTGGAGTGCAAGAAAACAATGAGACAATATTGTCCATAAGAGGCAGCAGTCTCACCATACAAGTGGTTAACTATTCCTCCACCAGAATCTGCCCTGACCCAGTCTTGTGCAGAATCCTGCCTATCTAAACTTTTATGGCCAAGACTGTCAAAACCAGAAACCTAAAGTTAAGCTTCTAATAAATGGCCTGATTTTCAAGAGCACCAAATAGCCAATAGCTCCCCTTGAAGTCAGTGGGGGCTGTCAAGTGTTGGGCACTTTTGAAAAAATCCTGTCAGTCAGGAGTCTAAATTAAGATACAACTTTATAGTCCTTTTTTAAAAAAAAATCTTGGCTTTTAGCACAAGTCATATGGGTAGAATGGAACTTGCATTTCCAACAGCTGATTCCAGAAGGAAGGAGGGGGAAAACACATCTAAGTTAGGCTACCATTCAAGGGCAGCTGTCTCCATGACATCTATGAACAGGAGTAAAGAGTCTGCACTTTGAAGCAATACCAAGATCAAGCTGCTATCCCTGCAGTCATTTTATACAAGGGTGCTAAACCTGTGTCTGGGTCCTAGAACCTAGCCCCGTGGCTATGTTTACTATGCAGGATGCGCACAGTGTGATTCTCCTCCCCCCCGCCTCCCTTGATATATGGGGTTTTAGTACAGGGACACTACTTTTGCCCCGATGACATGCCTTGTCAGCTTCCCATGTTAACTCATAAGAAGATATTCATTCCCTCAGACACAGGAGTCAGACAGATCTCATTGTAACCAGCTTTCATGAAGCATCCTCTCTGTTCTACCTTACCACAAGAGCAACTCACACATTTTACAAAGGATGTCACAATGAACGGAGAAGGAAGGTTCATCTATAATGTAACTGGACAGACCTCACAGCAATAAGCTCATACAACAAGGTTGTTCTGTGTTTCCATTTTAATGAGACCTGGAACCCATTCCTGAATTTCACAAGGAAAAGTCTACAGATGTTCGGAAAAACTGAACAGTTGTTTTTGTAGTGCTGAGCAGTACGCTTTAAATATACAAAGATGAGATACAAACAGGGATACGTGCACTGGTCTATGTCCTTGGATGCATATTTATTCCTCTAACTGCATAACTGTGTCAACACATGGTTATTGTATAAGACCCTGTACATGCTTTTGTATTTCATGCACATTTTTGGATGGGGGCAGAGATTAGTTTTCAGGGATTTAGCTGCTTGATTGATTTTGCTTCAAGAGCAAAAATTACAATCAAAATTATCTTTATCATTCACTGGCAGGAAGACAGACAGACTGATTTAATAGGTCTTTCCCATTTCTAGCTTCTATGATTCCACAGAATTAACAGAAATGCACAGACTGCCTCTCCAAAGTGCTACTGGCTGTCATAGTAACAAAGGGCAAACTCACTGGCATATGAATGCTGCACAAGTTTTATGTTTGTATCTTTGTAAAGAGGTTGTGGTATACTAGACATGGCTGATTATTCGCTTGACAGGTCCGCTGTCACTTACTGAACTCTCTTTGCATTACCACAGTATTCAGCACATGAAGAAATAGCATGTTCCCATTTTCAAAATAATGTACAGACAACTAGGAGAGGAGCTTGGTCATTTGGGTCTCAACTGTCTGCAGTAATGAGCCCAAAGCCCACAGCACTTACTATTCTGTCTTCAACCCTTGGGATGCATACAGGAGAAGATGCTCAGTTTTATTTCCCTCCCTCCTCATTACTCTCAAATGCACAGTGATGCACATGAGTGTCAATACGAACAGTCTGTCTCACACGAGCTTCCCCAACAGCATTCCTGGTTGTGTCTGTGATTGGTCCTCCCCACACCCCAGAGTGAGGCTCCCTTGGTACCCTCCTGATAAAAGATCCAGGCTGTGATTTGGCTTCT
Source organism: Dermatemys mawii (assembly GCA_007922305.1). Taxonomy (NCBI): domain Eukaryota; kingdom Metazoa; phylum Chordata; order Testudines; family Dermatemydidae; genus Dermatemys; species Dermatemys mawii. The sequence goes on from ML677388.1 coordinate 8,950,014, forward strand.
AGCACTTCACTTTCTGTTCTAAGGGATAAGCAGAGGTGCTTTGAATACTGTGAAATGCACAAAGAAGGTCTAAGCCTGAGGGATATTGCTGTTGCTCTGTCACACTAGCCCACAGCATGCCTTTTGGATCTCGATCAGCTTACTCTCTGTATTTGGGATTTAAAGAGCTTTACTGTCCTCCCCCTCCTCATTTCATGCGCAAGGGATGGATTTTAAGAGAACCCTAATGCTATGTGACCATCTCAGGAATCACATCTAACTATGGAACAGTGAAGGACAATTGACAATGGATGGGAAGACCAGTCTTATCCATTACTGCACACTGATATTTTTAGCAACAGATTTAATGCAAGGCCTGTTGGTCTCAGATGAGAACCTGGAGGCTGCACAGGGATTTTAGTGATAGCAATGTGCTTTCACTACTGGAGAAACAGGAAAAATTGTGCCTGGAATCCTCTCCTCCATGTTCACATTGCACAAGAGAAAGGATCTATCTGGTGAAGGAAACAGACACTTACAGGTCCTAGAGTGAAATTAAACAATGCACGAATCTGTTTATCAAAGCATTTGCAGGTCTCATTTCAAGGCCAAGGAAGCAAATATTGAACAAAGAAGGGTTAATAGGAATCCAGAACATTTTAATGGAGGAAAAAAGAAGCTGGTACAGGCACAGCGATTTTTACTGTTTATTTCTGTTATAAATCTTGAGCCCATGTTTTCATTTTGCCAGCTCACTGGAGAGCCAAACCACTGGGTCGTTACACAAATTGAATCTACAGTGGAATCACATCTTATGTGTGTTGGGGGGTGGGGGTTAGGTTCCCATGTAAGATCAAAACCACGTATAGTTGAGTATAGCCCGTCACCGGCCCCACTCAGCCTGTTGCCGGCCTGGGGTTCCGTTCGCTCTGCCGGCAGCGGGCTGAACAGGACCAGTGGTGGGCTGAGCGGCTCAGTCTGCTGCCAGTCGGGTCCCAGCCACTGGCCCCGCTCAGCCTCCTGCTGGCCTGGGTGAACAGAACCCCAGGCCAGCAGTGGACTGAGCCACTCAGCCTGATACCAGTCTAGGATACCAGCCCCAGCCCCGCTCAGCCAGCACTATTTAATATTTTTTTGCGGAGCGTGTATAGTTGAATTCGTGCATGTTAAATGCGCCCATGATGCAACTCCACTGTATTTCCCCATGTTAAGTATCCTCACACCTTCTTGTCAACTGTCTGAAATGGGCCATATTGATTATCACTACAAAAGGTTTTTTTTCTCCTGCTGCTAATAGCTCATCTTAATTAATTAGCCTCTTAGAGTTGGTATGGCAACTTTCACCTTTTCATGTTCTCTGTGTGTATATATCTGTTCCTACTATATGTTCCGTTCTATCCATCTGATGAAGTGGGCTGTAGCCCACTAAAGCTGATGCTCAAATAAATGTGTTAGTCTCTAAGATGCCACAAGTACTCCTGTTCTTTTCACTGGAGAGTGGTAATCATATGTGCCACTGTACCAACATGCAGCCTGCAAACTCTAATATCCCAGGGGCAATGCTTAGCCTGAACTGGGGATTTTCAGGCTTGCAATGCAATAAAGGTAGCGTGGGCAAACAGGCCAGGATCTGCGTGCAAGTTTTCATTATCTCATTAAAAATGATCAACTGTAGATTTAACACAATTGAGCTACAATTAATAGCGCATGCAATTACTGGTGCTTTCTCTGACAATGTACTAGCCAATCTGAGAGCCTCCCATTTTACAGCCCTGAATTACGCTCCACCTTTCCATCTACAATTTTGCTGCAGCTCTTCCATTTCCCTCCTCTCCAATTTTCTTTTTGTTGAGGCGGAGGTGGGAGAAGGACAGGAAATGAGCATTAGAGATTTCTTTGGGAAAATATTTTAGCATTACCCAGGGAAGGCAGATGGGGGAGAAAAAGAAATACAAGAACAGAAAGGGAGCTAACGACTCCTGAGGGCAGCATGCAGATTCGCAGTGGTACTCACTCAGGCTGCCCAGCTGTCGAATGACATTTGCCAGGGTGATGTTGGTCATGCATTCCAGCTCACTTCTAACGCTAGGCAACGTCTGACGGCACAGGTGCCTTGGCTCAATGTTCCTCGTTACTAACGGCATGGTGGACCCGCTTCAGGCAGTGTTCTGAAAGATGAAAAACAACCCAAAAGAGAACCAGGAAAGGATTACTCACCCACAAATTCCAGGCACACAGAGCCACAATGTTCACTTTCCTGCTCTGAAACCGCTCCCTGTATCAGGCATCTTTTTCCTTCCCCACCCTTACGAAACTGGTTCTTTGAAAAGAAAGATTCTGCTGTTCTACCGCTCGCAGTGGAGAAGCGGAGACTTCTTGGCTCAGGTGTACAGGTGGCAAAGGAAAACTACCCCTTTTAGCTGAGCAAGGGAGTGTTTACATTACTGTCGCCGCCGCACCACCCTTCCCACTGATGCATCTGCACCGAACAGTCTCATTCCTTCATCAAATATTGCAGAACATCCAACGACCGCTACCGGGAACCTTTCCATAGGAACGTTTTAACATGTCCATTTTCTAACCAAGACTAACAGAAGTTAGCCCTTCTGTTAGGCCAGACACACTGACATGTACACTTCAGCCCTCCTTACCAACAGCACAGAGAGGGCTCACATAAGACAACAGGAAGTGCCTGCAGCTGACCAGGAAACTTTCTGGTGACTGTTTCTTATCCTGCAGGCTGCGCCCCTCCCTTGGGGGAAATTCCCATGTGGCCTAGTTTCTACAGACCCATTGTTTTAGAGTTAGTGGTTTATCACATTGGTAGCTTCATAAGGGTATAGGGGGGTGGGGAAGAGCCCAGTGCTGAAAAACATCAAAATTGATTTTACTACACATGGCGAGATAGAACTTCCAACCCCAACTTCCAGTTCTCCTAAAATTTACGGAACACAAAAACTTCTGAAAGTTATCCTTCAGAAAATGATTGCATGTGTCTGTTGCCTGCCCAGTACTTTATAACAGCAAAATCTCAACTGCTAGCATGCCTAATTGTTGAAGCAACAGATTAATTCTCTTATACCTCCTACCCGCAAAAGAGAATGAAACTTCAACTCCTGAATAACGGAGCACAGCACAAGCAGCTAGATACATCTCCAAAATTTCTAACAGGAAAGCAAATATATGCCAACTTCTTGATTAATTTAAGAAGGAAAACAGTCTCTCTTGTAGGTCAGATGAGAAACAATGCTATAGAAACAGACGCCTCCCCTTGTGATGGACATGCTACTCTGCTCAGGACGGGTGTAAAAATAAAACAGGAAGCTAACAGCCTGGGGAACGTGGCTTCCTGTCACCAACAGCAACAAACCAAGAACCATTAAAAAAAACAAATCAGCTGTTTGCTCTTGACTTTGACCCTTACTTTGATAGTGTGTGGCAGCTGGCAGCTTATCTTTGAGGTCCAGGAGTCCTTTCTGGATGCTTTTCTACTAGGATGTTAAGAAGAAGGAATGGGTATTATTTCACAAACCAGATTCTGAATTTCCAGATTTGACTGTAAATACAGAGGAGTTCAAGGTCTGGAGCACCGCAGGGTATGCCAGGTACAAGGATGCTATGTTACAGTACCACCAAACTTCATTATAAACCCAGTCATTTAATTCACTTGTCACTGTGAAACAGAAGGTTAAAAAAAAAACCACCAACACAACAAACAACTAAAGCGATGGTGATGAACCAAACCTAAACCAAGAAAAGCAGGAAAATCTAACAGGGCTTAAATCCCTCCTTTTCGGACCTCACTGTGCCTAGGTAGTGTAAAGGCCACCAGATAGTTAAGAGCAGAGTAAGCTAAGGAGGGCTGCCACCATTAATTCTAATTTCCCTCCATTTTATAGACTAAAGTCAGACCTTGCTAAATTCTTTTGTCATGTCAGGTAAAGCATGAAAACTTAAGGCAGCGTTTCCCGTGGCAGCACCCCATCACAACAGCCACACCCACAGCTCACATATATGGGGCTATAAGCTTAGGTAGTAGCTAACTGGCTCAGGCTTCTCCTGTTCTCTGGCACTGATTCATATGAGCACATAGAGCTTGGCCCAAAGAGCTATTTGTGGGCATCCCACTGACCTAGATCAGGGAATAACCTTCTGGGGAGCAGGGAAGCCATTGGAGGAGAGAGAACACAAGAAAAAATTAAAAACATAGGAAAGATACTGAGAAAGAGACCAAAGAGGAGAGGAAAGAAAATAAACCCTGCCCTCCCCCCAAAATAGCTGAAATCATGAAATTTATTATTTTAAAATCTTATGATCGTGAAATTGACCAAAATGGACCATGAATTTGGTAGAACCCTAGTTATGGCACAGGAGGGACATAGGGACCACCCTACTGTCAATTTAATGTGGGGGGGGGGGGAGGGCACTCTCCTCTTAGGAACCACTGACTTAGAACTCTGTTGGCTATGCCCGCCCAGGAAATAAGGACATGTCTACACTGCTTTGTTTGAAACAAAAGCAAAGAGCAAAAGTCTGGCAAAAGTCACTGTTTACACTGGTGCAGTCTGTCCATGCTGGGGGGGTTGGGAAAAGAGAGCGGGCGCAGCATTACTACAAGGCTGTTATCACTGGATCTTGCTCAGAGCCTCCGGCTGTCATGTTGGGGCACTCAGGGATCAGGGCACAGGGGATGTTGCAGAGAGCCACCCAACTGCCCTTACAGTAGCTAGAAGGTTCTTGGGAGGTGTCACATTACTGAAATTATCTGGGATCATATAGACCATTGGTGCAACCAAGGTCCTGTAGTGGCACCAAATCTTATGTAAAGGGGGTCATATAAGGTGTCTACGACCAGGTTATAATCTGCTGATTATGATTATGCTATCTGTATGTGTGTATCAGTTTTGTACTTGAAGTTATGGATATTGGCTCTGTACTGTGTGTCTTTCCAAATACTGTGCTATGCTATTGGGGACATTTTAGAACCTGCTTGATGGCCCATTAAGGACTATCAGCTATACAATGGACTCACTGGGAGCCTGGAATGCTCCAATCCACATAAGAAGTCTGGCAAAGACATGCAAGAGAGATAGTGGGCAATAGCCGCCCGCCTGTGAATGCTGAATCATGCATGGTCATGTGATATGCTCACATGACTCCAGAACTTAAGGGGGTGTACTTTCCACAGCAAGAACAAGGAGGTTCTTGCACCTGGGAGAAACTATAAATAAACCCACTCCAGCCCCTCCAGGTGGTCTTCAATCTCCAGTCTCCAGCCTGGCTCCTACTTCTGGATGGGACTTTGCTACAAAGGGGTGCTCTGGCCAAAGGATTGATGACCCATTCCTCCAGGGAATGTATTCTAGAGACTCTGATTTGAACCTGCAGTTACTCTACAACTGATGCAAGCTAGTACTGCATGTAATTGATTTCCTTTAACCATTTCTAACCCTCACCTAGATCTTTTTCCTTGTATAATAAACCTTTAGATTTTAGATTCTAAAGGATTGGCTACAGCATGATTTGTGTGTAAGATCTGATTTGTATATTGACCTGGTCTGGGGCCCGATTCTTTGGAATTGGGGAGACCTGTTCTCTTTATTTGGGGTACTGGTTTTCATAACCATTTGTCCCCAGGACAGGTGGCTGCTGGTGGTGATACTGGGAAGCTGGAGTGTCTAAGGGAATTGCTTGTGTGACTTGTGACTAGCCAGCGGGGCAAAACTAAAGTCTTTTCTGTTCGGCTGGTTTGGTTTGCCTTTAGGGCAGAGAAACCCCAGCTTTGGGCTCTAGTTGCCCTTTTGGAAGCAATTTGTCCTGATCTGACACTCTCTGTGGGTCACACCAGGAACAGCACCGTCACAGGAGGAGGACAGTTAAAGAAGAATTCTCTTTCCCTTTCAGCTGTGACAAAGGATTCAGGGCTTCAACTTTATCAGACAATTACTAGCTGGAGACAAGGCAGACATGATATCTGGAGCTTCTGAGCAGGGTCCAGTGACAGTAGCCTCTCCCTTTCCCCAGCAGCTGTTTGGGTGGGGTAGCTTCGCCACAGGACACTGCATGTGGACATTGAGGCCCAGTATCAGCCTCTGGTTAGGAGGTTTATCCCTCCACTTATTACATATCTTGTAAAATTGCCAAGCCCTATGTATAAGTGGATGGGAAGAGGAGAATCTTGCAAGTGATTGGACACAAACAATGTATTGGAGAGAGAGATTTTGAGAGACGTATAAGCAGAGAGAGAAATGATGAGGGGAAGGAGACAATGCAAGTGTGAATAACAGTGCACACCTAAGTGATGCTCTGTAACATCTCCAGGTGGATGCTGTGGGAGCGAACTAAAAGGTTCCTAGTTTGTGTTAATGTAGTCCTCTAACTCCCCACAGGAGAATTACAGCGCAGCACGTTGGGGCGCACTGCTATTCGTTCATCCGTAGTTCAAAGTGCAGAGCAGTGTAGCCATACATAGACAGCATGGACAAATGCACCATGATCGAGAAGAAAAAAGAAAAGTAGTTAGTGAAGCCAGGAAGGAAAAGGTCCAGTAAAAGTAGGAACCTGCTAGTAAGTTTTATTCTTAAAAATTCATGAAAGAGCTGATTTACAATATGCTACAAATAAATGCAGGACACAAAGGACAGTACACAACTACTTTATTCTTTTAAGATGTAGGAACATGACAGAACAACTATTTTCCATCCTGGCTAGTACCACTAGTCATTAGACTAGTAAGTGTCAGGTAACTGTTTCAAGCTTTGTGTGATATATGGATTTAGATATTTCCTCTCAAATCAAATGAAACGAGTTGTGAAGCAAAGAGGTGATAAATCCATATGACTGCTCTCCAAGGATGCTATTATTGAAAAATTGGACTTAGCTATGTTTAAATGCTGCAGATTTCAGTATATACAGTACTGTACAAAACCACAAGAATATTTTATGGATCTAAAGCACCCACTAACTTCCTTTTGTGACAGGGGGTGTGGCTAAGCACCCAAAGGGTTGCCTGTCACCCCTATGGAGAGGAAACACTTTCAGGTCAGAGACTGATACAGAATACTGGATAGGGAAAGACAACCACACAGAAGATCACCACCACCCAGGTCACAGAACAAAAGGCCAGTGCCTCAGCTGCTACTCATTGCTGACCTAAGCAACAGAATGACTTGGCAGTTTCACACTGTTTGGTTTCAGAAGCAGTGGAGCTATTTCTCAGCAGACAACACTATCAGTTTAAGGCTATCTCCACAACCATAATGAACAACTTTTTCAAATGAAAACTGAGATTCTTTAGAAACAGACAACTTAGTCCCTTTCATTTGCATGAGGACTTCCCACTTGATAACTATTTTTTTCAAGCCCTGGAAGAGGACACATGACTGGGATAATTCTGAAATCATGTTTCCAAGTTAACAATAGAGGTCTCTCCCCAAAATCTGAAGGAACTACGGGCTGAACTGCCCAATGACCAGCCTTCTCACCTCCTGCCTCTCCCATAGGTGGAAGTTCTATCACTTCCAACCAAACATTGCCAGAATTCGTCATTTTCCTACTCCTTGCTGACATCTCTATGTTTTTCTGAGCACTCATCTCTTCTTCTACAATTCCATCACCCAAGTTCTTCCTAAAAATCTGCTGAATGCTGCAAAAGGCTCTTTCATTCCAGGAAACTCATGCCACTACTCCCAGATTCCTAGCAGTCTTCCACCCAGTAGCACCCTCACATTTTCAGAACTCACTATGCATTTGCTTCATACTATCCCTCATGCTACCTCCCCCTGTTTTCTTACTCCACACCCTCTGATCTCAACCGTACCCTGTTTCTCCAGAACTGGAGAGGTGTCTCCCTGTTGCTCATGGAGACTGGCCTATCTAGAACTCTAAACCCATAGAAAGCAACCAGGACTTCTCCTTGACTCTGCTTTGCTCTTGAGCACAGAATTATTCAACCCAAAACTTGTATCGAGGACACTACAAAAAAAGATACGGTAAATTAACTAATGAATAGGACAGAAGACTGTAAATGGAGAAATGCAACTCCTAATGCTGGTCTCTGCTTATCCACCACATGGAACAGAAAGCTTAACTTAGAGTGAACATCCCACTACTAAGGCTTCTGGTCCATTGGCTATTACAAATATATTGGATTAGTTGACTATGGGTACTCAAATCCTGCAAACTAGGCTCTGCTACAGGGGATCCTAAAGCAATCCAGAACTCTGAGATTTCAAGTAGAATTGGTTTATTGGAAACAGCTCGTCCGCCTACAAGCCTTTGGACATTCTGAAAAACATGGCTGGACCAGCAAACCCCATGAGACGGAACAATTTCTATGAATAATAAGGGAGATAGTCTTCGTCAAGTATTAAAAAGCAACACAGCGACATCCCAGGATTAACCATCTGCTTTCCTGCATGAATTCCGTTAATGAGAAGAAATCACTGAAATCAAGACCAAAAGCTTCCCTACCGTGGCGTTGGGTTGGGGAAGAAAACTACCAATCAGCTGGCAACCAATTATTTGTTTTCTTTTCTTGTAAAGTGCTCAGATACCATGGCAGTCATGATGGTGAGAAAAGACAGTCTAAAAACAAAGGTCACATACTTCACCAACTTTGCTTACAAGATTTGAATGACTAGCATTGCATTAAAGGAAATTACCAATTCCCCACAGTTAGTGCAAGAAGTGACATATTAGAAACAGTCTGAGTACATTTTAGCACCAGAAGTAACATCTGCCACAACGTCTGGTGGAACACAGTGCCTGAGGTGGACATGGCACATTTTGAGGGGTCTGCATTTTCAAGTGTGTTGAGGTCACTGATAACCCTTCCCCAGCAATCAAATTAAAGTTTCTACAGCATTGATTACTATAAATAATCCTCCCAAACACAAAGAGCATAGCAAAGAGGAACTGGCCTCCAGCTAAGCTCCTCAGAGAGCAGCCGTTGGGAGTATTAGACACACCAGCAGGTTTGCGAATGCGAGAGGAAAGAGATAATCAGATATGAAATTCCCATCGGTATGAAATGGGACTTAGTGGCCTGCCAATGCAGACTGACCATTTATTCTAGTGTCTATGACAACTCTACTTTAAATTTCAAGCTTCTCTCAGCAGTAACTGCTCCCCCATCAAGTTATAATGGCCAGAGAGACTGGCTTTTGCATAATCTCAAAAGGGTGGGAGGAAGGGGAAGAGGACAAAGCAGACAGACACACAGGGAGAACAGGGGGAAAACAGAATAGTCAGCAGAAGGTTCTGCTGAGAACTCATGGCAATATCCAAGTGCACAATGTGACCACAGAGAAGTGGGATGCGGTAATCAGAGATGCTGCTGTTACATGTTACCCTAAGAGATGAGACCTACCTAGCAATCAGTACTGCATCTGAGCAATGGGGAGTGAAATTATAGAGCAAACTGCCATGTGATGCCACAAACTATTCCACTCCACCAGCTGTAACAAGTATTCAGTCCCAAAAACATGTCAGATGCTCATCTGTCATTAGCTTCCAAGCCTGCCAGCAGCTGAACAAGAGTCAGCTGTGGAAGGCAGCTCTGGACTACTTTATTTCACAAGGGTCTATTTTCCCCACAAGTCAGAGGATCTGTGTGAGTAAAATGCACATGCAGAGAAGAAAACATTCCCTAAAATCTTTCAGCTCATTAGGTACTGAAAGGTCAGTCCAGTCCTCCGCTTCGCCTGCCATCACACAAAAAGCTTCCCTGAAGCTGGATCCACACTCATTTGAAGGTTTGTCCAATCAGGTAATTGCCCTGAAAATGTACAAACATCAGTAAACACAGGGGACCCACCTCAATCGCCAAATCCGGATCCTGATAAGAAGAGGGATCCTGTAGCATTATGAAAGAGAGGCAGAGCTGAAGGAGTAGGTCTCGGAAAACATGAGGTAAGGATAAGCCTTGGAGACCCCAAAAATGTTGATCTGCTCCTAGAAACTTAAATGCAGTTCTAAGTGAAAAGTGACTCCAGAAATAGCATCGTGCTCATGGTCTCTCAAGGACTCCCTATCTAGTTTGCTCAGTTTACAAGTGAGTTTTTCTTTTTTTAAAGCTACCAGCCCTGCAAACCCACCATGGAATCTGAAAGTCAAGCTGTTCTTTTCTGGCTCATTCATCACCACATCACTCATTGCTTTCAAGGGGATTGCAAAGGTGAGCGTCAGAATTTGCATTTTCATTTGGGACTTAGTTATCAGTTCTGAGGATGATGAGCAAGCCAGAAAAGAATCCAGCTCACTCTCCCATAGTTGGGTTGGCACTACATGGTTAATAGGAATCAAACTGTGCGTCACTAAAGCAAGCCGATATGATTCAATACAAACAGGAAAATCTGAGTGAAAATCTGGCCTTTCTACACAGCCACTTTTTAGAGAAGAACTCTGTTTTCATTCATTTAATTGAAAAGCAAGTTTTAAACAAAAATCGTCATCTGTATGAGACTACTGGTCCTTGACTAGGCATACACACAGAACTCATACATTTAAATAAAATTTTAGAATAGTAGTGACAAAAGAAAGTAAATATAGTAAAATTAAAACAATTGTCACAGTCTCAGAATACAGAACTACTGACACTAATTATCTGCAGGAAATAAAGCTTAATAGCAGAAAGTTTCAGTTCTTGGCAAGTAGAGGTACACCAAAAGAGAGATCAGCTACTTCCATACTGGAAGCTCTTTGCTGTTGCAGCTGCAGGGGAAATAGGTGAATTAGAAGCAGTGAAACATTCACTTGAGCTCTTGATTTTTTCTTTTAACGTTGACTAGTTTTGGCAAGAACCCAAGATTACTAGTGACTCTGTTGCACAGAGCTGCTAGCTTCAAATATGCAGGTAAAGTTTAGATTATTCAGATAATCCAGAAGTATCATTTTGGATTCTCGGATATTACAATTACACATGGGGAAAGGATGGATCAGGGGACTGGTAACAATTTTTCATCTTTGGATCTTTGATTCCCATTTGGCCCAGATCTGGATTTTATATCATTAGCATCTGAAAGCTGTTAAATGAGCAGGTCTCAAGCCCTTCCCAGTAGATGAGAGTCCACAGCACAATTACCACCTAATTTAGCATCCTTGGTAATCTCAGGAGATAGACCAATGACTGGGCCAGGGAGGCAATTACTCCTTCAGCCCAAGAGCAGGTCTCTCCAGATCAAGATTGAGATGTATTACCTGGGCACAAAGGCAGCATGGAGAAAGCTTGCTCTGTCATTCTCCATGAAGAACCAGAGTTACGCATAAATGTAAGATGTCTCCAGGGCTCTTAATCTAGCACTTTCTAACATCACTAAATTGACTTAAAATACATGTTTTCCAGACAACACATTTTCAACTGGCTTTCTGAATAACTGCTGCATTCCTAGCTGTGTCATATATTACCCAGAAAATGCATCCAAGTCTCATGGCATTGCTACATGAATGCCTCCCCAAAGCTACAAGCCAATTTCTGCAAATGGTGCACGTCTGCTAAGGCAGGCACTACTCCTGACCTCATTCCCAAATTGAGTCAGGGCTAATAGGAATAGCAGGTTTTCTTCCCCTCTCTCAGGCTACCGTTTGCTAGCCACCAGAGGGGGTGTGTTTGTTACCATAATAAAACATTCACTGGGTCCTTACGAAGCTTCAACTCTCACGATGGTGTATTTTCATCATATAGCAGAACACTGCAACTGGTGTAAGCATTTTTCAAATGACTTACTCCTGAAGTTGGAGCACATTTTGAGCCTCTTTCTGTGAACTGTTATACTTCATTTGCAACTGAGCCCAATAAAAGAAATTAATAATTAAAAAATAAATTAATCTTTCCAGCATTAATATTTTAAGTTAACCTTTGACATTAGAAAATTTGAGGGGCCTGATTTCCCACCCGTCCTTCAATATACATTACTCTTTCAAGCAGAGTTCCTAAGCTGTATTTTATTAGTGAAACAAAGCAGCAGCTCTAACCCTTTTCTGAACAGCTCAACTGCTCTTTCAGTTTCGACTCATGCCTAGATAACTATATCACAGCAGAGACTGCCTCCACCCTTCCGCCACACTTGGGGAATACTAGAAAGATAAGTCTTTTCTTAATTATTAAATGTAAATAGCTCATTAAATATAATCCAATTACTTTAATTGTAAGAAAAGGAAGTAATTACAATATGTACATGTATTCTTGCCTGAAATGATTTAATCTCTTAAATTAATCTTTCCAGCAGTAATATTTTAAGTTAACCTTTGACATGAGAAAATTTGAGGGACCTGATTTTATGAATATCTGTGGGGATTTGAGTCATAAGCAATTTTAGAGGAAGGAGCTAATGATTCTACGGAGTCAAAATAAGATGTAGATCCCTTGCAATTACAAAAGTAACAGGATATGGTGTTTGAGGCAATAAAACATGTTTTATTGCCTCAGAGAAGTCGGAAGTCAGAGATGGAAAAGAACTGTAAAGGGAGCCATTCAAAAACCCAGCATTGTGCTACTCCACAGTAGAGCCCCGATCCTGCAAATATGCACATGCTTATGTTTACTACTGCAAGTAGTCCCACTGAATCTTCCTCCAGGCTAACAGTACAAACGGGGCATGAGGTTCCTTGAACCAGGCCACTAAATTACAGGGGTTCCATCACCTTCCTTGGGAGACTATTCTCTAAGTGAAAATCTCTTCCCAGCAGGGAGTTCTAGCTTAGGTTTTGTACCAGCATCCAGCCCAAAGTGTCCTTTGTTTATTCTCATTCCTACTCTTACCCATTGCACCACGCCACACCACTGTTCCCTCCTCATCGGTTCACACTTCTCAGATGTTCAATCTTTAATACCTGGTCAAGCTTTGTTTTGTTCTTTCTTCATCTGCAGGAGGACTAAGTAGTTATCAACCTCACTGATTTATATATTAGAACAGTATCTTCAGAATGGGGGAGAAGTGGAGTTAGCCATCCCATACTCACCCCACGATGACAGCTAGTTTAAAATAATGAAATGCACTGTTCAAGAGCTCTTTAAGATCAAAAGCTGGTCGGTCTCTCACCAACAGAAGTTTGTCCAATAGAAGATATTACCTCACCCACCTTGTCTCTCAAATAAACTGGGCACATTTAGGTTAGATCACAATTATAGAGAGACTTTCATATTCAGACAACCCAAAAAGATTTAGAAAGCAATAAATTAGTAATTTTTTTTGGTAATTTTGACAGATACATATGTTTATTTCTAAGCATTTTTAAATGTATCCATTTAAATTTTTACAGTTGCAGGAAACTGGGGGTCAGATAGTGGACACTGGAATTTAAAAGTTTTATAACTAACAAATTGATATCATGTGTCAAGTAAATATCCTTAAATCAACCTCTAATAAGTTATCAAGAAGCATTTTTCTTACTTTGCCTATCTGTAAATTTCGATGATCATCCATGGAAATATATTTCTTCACGGGTGTGTGTGGTGTACAGTTAAACTGATATTTATTAACATTCCCCAATAAAAATCTCATCTTCCCAAGCCTAGTGACAGTGCAGCAACCATTACGTGCTCCGTAATCTCACTCTCAAGCCTGGACATCAGAACTGTTTACTGTGAAAGGCAGTGATGGGATGCCGGGCAGGATACCAGGGTAAAGGTTCCTTTACTCTTTTTGTAAAGAGCCTAATCTCTTTAGCAGCCAGAAGAGAAGGCTAGAAGGAATCCGGATTTAACCCCTTCTCCACTGGACAATAATAGTGCCTTCAGACCTTGTACCATTCAGCAGCAACTAGACTGAAGCCTTGTCCTCACTACATAAAGTTAATTTAAGTAAAAATCCAAGACAAAGCAGTTTGTAGTTTTCACATGATTTTGCAAATCAAGTTGAGTAGTCGCTACACTACTGGGTGGGGGGAGGGGGATGTCATCAACCTAAGATACACGACTTACCTGGCCATCTCCACAGAGATGACTCAACCATGGCCGCTCCCCCGCCAACTCCACTTACTCCTCTTGCCAAGGTGGAGTACAGGAGTCAATTTGGGGATCGATTTGTCACCTCTAGAAGAGCTGCAATAAATAGATCCCTGATACATCGAGCACTACGGTGGGTAATGTAGCAGTACCCTAACTCAACCTCACCAACAACGAACTGCCTTGTCTTCCCTTGAGTTAAGGGCACACCTTTTTCTGGAGTAAAGGCGGCAAGGCCTGAGGTAGGAGAGAGAGCAGTCTCCTGATTAAACTGCTGGCAGGGTATTCTCAATGAAGACACCTTGATTCTGGAATTCGTCGTCTCCCTTGATCTTCCAAAGACCAGACTTAACAGACTTTAGAGCATGCTAGCAAGACCCCAATTGTTTTAACTAGGCTTTCTTGGTTTGAGAAGATAGGCAAGTGTTGATTAGGATTCAGTGGCAGATGACTGAGGAATTGTCTGCAGGCAAGGGGCAAATTTTTGTTTGTTTGTTTTAACTGTAATTTAATTTTTGCGCGTGCCGAAACTGTCAATTCAGACACTTAAGATATTTAAATAAAGCGCAGCCCTCGGCTGTGAGTTCTGTATCTTAAAAAAAATAGTTCGGACTCTCAAGAGGTAAAGTGTTTGAAACCATGATTTCACAGAACTGATATTTTCATGTAGAAGAGAGAATAGATTGTAGTAGGGTTGTTACTGATCCAAGTCTTTAGGTACAAGATGCTTACCACATGTTCCAGCATCTAAAGCTGCTTTATGAAAACCTCTTATAATAAGCCACACCCTACAAGCAATGTCCTTGACACAAGACTGAATTCTCAATAGAGACCAAAATACTACTTTGTGCAAATAGGCTGACTGCATGTTTTATAAGTTAGCCTCTAAAAGGGAAGTGGTCAGTTATTTTATGATGTCCAAGACAGAAGATAAAGCTGTATTTATAGTTACAGTGTCTTTCTCCTGCAGAGGCTCAGACCAGATGCTGCTGGTATTGAAAGGACAGGATTGGGGGGGGTAGTTCTCTCTTCTGTTTGCAGCTGTGAGACCAAAGGCATAAGAATGTGGATTTTCCCTTGCTGTGCACAAAAGCAGGGTGTACGCAAAGGGGACTCTCACTTCTGCTCCAGAACAGAGCAGCAACTCACAACACTATTGGCTAGTCTTGGGGCAGTCATGGAACTTTCACCCCCGTCCATTCAACATGGGTTGCTATTTCCCCTCCCTAGCAATTAAGTCCTATTTTTTGCACTCCATGCATGAATTGCAGCTATATCCATTCATCAGACATTGTGGCTGATAGCCTCCTCTGAATGCCACTTAAAGACTCCCAGTGAAGAGCTGGTTGAAAGCAAAGCATCACTCATTCCTCCAAGCAAAAGAAAAGAACTTAGTTACACAGAGTCTTGAAGCAAGACTCTCAAGAAGAAGAAAAAAGGAAGGCACTGAAAGAGGAAACAGGAGAAATGAAACAGCCTGTTCTGTTCTGGTAATATAATAGGCCAACAAATGCTTAGCAAAGCTATACAGCAGATGAACAATTAATGCAAACCTGCTGTGAAAAAACAAGACATCAACCCACTGGCTGTCACAAACCAAACCAATATTCCTATTAGAAATTCTAAACAGTCCAGTCATGGAGGAGTCAGGACCAAAATACTATTGTGTTTTTCCACTGCACAGTATCTTAGTAGGATAGGAAGTGGGCAGGGAATACTGCTCTCCCTCTAGCACAGGGGTGGGCAAACTTTTTGGTCCAAGGGCCACATTGGGATTGCAAAATTTTACGGAGGGCCAGGTAGGGAAGGCTGTGCCTCCCCAAACAGCCTGGCCCCACCCCCTATCCAGCCTCCTCCCACTTCCCACCTCGACTGCCCCCCTCAGAATCGCCAACCCATCCAACCCCTGCTGCTCCTTGTCCCCTGATCACTTCCCCGAGACCTCCCCCACCCTAACTGCCCCGACCCTTATCCAAACCCCCCACCCCCTGACAGACTCTCCAGGACTCCCACACCCTATTCAACACCCCCGTTCCTTGTCTTCTGCCTGCGCCCCTCAGAACCTCTGCCCCATCCAACTGCACCCTGCTCCCTGTCCCTGACTGCCTCCCTGGGACCCTCTGCCCTCTTATCCAATCCCCCCGTTGCCATGCCACTCAGAGCAGCGTGTCTGGCAGCCGCTCGGCCCAGCGGGAGCCAGACACGCTGCTCCGCAGGAGTGCGCAGCCCCGCTCTTCAGAGTGCTGGAGGTGCAGCTGCAGGGGAGGGGAAGAAGGTGGGGGAGGGGCCAGAGACGCCTCCCAGCTGGAAGCTCAAGGGCTAAGCAGGATGGTCCTTTAGGTCGGATGTGGCCCGTGGGCCACAGTTTGCCCACTCCTGCTCTAGCACATCTTCTACCTAGGTACTCAGAGCATGCTCACCTAAGTCGCCTTCACCAATGGAGCCTTTTCTAGGCAACACAAAAAGGGGCACAGCTCATCGTTCCCATAATGATCTTTCTCCTCTTGCTTTACCAAAGAAAGGTAAGAACCATTAATCCAGCTCCAAAGAATGGGAAACTAGGGCACAGAACAGTTAAGTGACTTGTCTAAATAATATGGCATGTTAATGGCTGAGCTGCACACTGGTTCCAGGCCTATGCTCTAACCATCTGTCCTGAAATAAGGATTTTCCACCCCAAGTCCCATTTTTTTCCCTGTACAAATTAAGGTCTGCATTTCCTGAAGGAATTGTTCAAACAGATAAAATAAAATATATGGAGATATACCTATCTCATAGAGCTGGAAAGACCTTGAAAGGTCATCGAGTCCATTCCCCTGCCTACACTAGCAGGACCAAGTACTGTCCCCTGA
This sequence comes from Dermatemys mawii, assembly GCA_007922305.1. Classification (NCBI taxonomy): domain Eukaryota; kingdom Metazoa; phylum Chordata; order Testudines; family Dermatemydidae; genus Dermatemys; species Dermatemys mawii. The sequence continues at coordinate 8,966,790 of ML677388.1, forward strand.
CAGATTTTTTTTGTCCCAGCTCTCTAAATGGCTCCCTCAAAGACTGAACTCACAACCCTGGGTTTAGCAGGCCATTGCTCACACCACTGAGCTATTCCTCCCACCCAAATTTATATACATTGCAATCCCACAGGGAAACATGTTTTCCCACACTAAATCAGGCCTTTTCAAGAAGAAAAGTATCTATCTATATCAAGCAGCACAAAAAACAAGGAAAAGAGCAACTATAGGTATATGTTTTCCAATGAAAACCAAATAAACCAGAGTCATTTATATTCTTACAGCAACTTTAAGGATTCATTTTAGCAAGAAACTCCTTTATAGATGTTGCATCCCATTCTCTATTGTGTGCTATCTCAAAGAGAGATATAGCCACTCCCAAAAAAGAGAAAATACAGTATGCATTTTTCTTTTTAATCACGCAGAGTTGCAGCGAGAGGAAGGAACTCCACCATGGTAGTTCTGTTCTGAGCACTCACCTGCTTATGAACCATCAAATTCTAGTTTTTCTACTGTGTGTTTTGCACACTTAGAGCATCCTTACAGGTACTACACAAGACAAAAAATAAATGCTGAGCCTTTGGCCAGAGCATATCTTTGGTCAGTTTTAGCCCTCAAGAAAATACCTCCACTTTTAGCAAAACAGACTGCAGAATTCTAATATCTCTTACATACAGAGACACCAGAAAGTGCAAAACTTTAACCTGAACCATGCAAACAAGAGACAGGAAAACACTTCTAAGATCTTTCTAGTCCATTCACTTTCTGGTCTGTGCAGGACTGTTCCTTACCGAGTGTTCCACTGGATTTTGCCCAGTCCTCAGTATCTGTGTTACATCTAATTAAAAAACACAACGGAAACCTTAGCTTGAAAGAATAAGAACTGAGTCCAAAAGGCCTATTTGAAAAGGGTACTAGAATGATTAAAGTCAAGCTTTTTATGTTGTAAATCTGCCTACTGTACAAGAAGCTGTCTATCAAAACCTTACCTAACTTTTGTGGCAGGACTAACCCCAATGGATTTCCCCTGTTTTTCTCCCTGGGATTTGGGTGAGGGGTCAGCAGAACTGGACTCACCAACATAACTGGATTTAAATAGTGCAAACTTAGGGAAACTTAACCTACTCACCCACACCACACATGTACTTAAGCTTTGAATGAATGAATGAACAAATTCCATCTAAACCAAGCCCTAAAGAATCAGTCACATAAGATTTTTTTACCTATTTGTCAACAAATGAATCATTGATCACAAGAAGTGTTCTGAACTACAAGCTTAAAAATACACTGTTTATCTGTTTGGTATGCAATACAATTCCTAGTGAAGTTAGTATAACATTCTGCTTAACAGAATTTTATTAGTTACTCATTCCTACAGTCTTCAACAGTGACAGCTTTGCATCTCTCAACAGTTCCATGTCTCTTTCCTTACTAAGGGCATGTCTACCGTACAAAATTAAATTGATTTAATTGACTTAAGTTTGTAGTGCAAAGTCAACATACAGCCTCCATAGTAATTCAGTCAGTTGCGCATGTCCACCCCACATGCATTATGATGCTGGAGTGTGTCCTCACCAGCAGTGCTTGTATCACTGTAGACAGCAGTGCACTGTGGGTAGCTATCCCATAATACAACTCGCCAGTCACTAGCATAAATGGAGCATTCCGGGTAAAGTAGCACATTTTGTATCAGTTCTACTGCCTATAGCCTGACTTATTCCAGCTGTCTTCAATTCTTATTCTCTCATTTATTTCCATTATTATGAGTTGTATTATACACACTTTTGTAAATCAGGGCTTGAAAAGTTCACCAGAAATCTACTAGGCAAAACAAAAATGAAAGGCCAGTGGAGATCCACCAGCTGGTAAATGGACAACACAGCTTTCCCAAACAACAGCTGAGTTGTTGGTTTCACTGCTACTCACAGGGTTCTAAAGAAAAATAGTGAAACTAAACTCAGTTTTGTTAATTATTCTGCAGCTGCTTGGAAAGAGTCTGGCCAGCAGCAGAGGTATTAGAACCATCTGTTTGCAAACTATGGAACTGGACAATAAAAACATTGACATTCAGTTAATCCTTGGAAGGTTATCTTCTCGGAACCCACCTCCATTCAGTGTGGCACTCTGTCCGTATTGAGTGTTGGCTGGGCTACATATTCACGGGGATGATCCTGCTACAGCTTTGGCTTAGAGGGTCTTTTAGCCCAAGTAGAAGAGGCTCATGTTTTACGATCCAGAGGTCAATCACTGCTGCTGGTTTGCATGAGGATTTGAACTGGGTGGACTTGTTGTGAAGCTTGGGAGGAGATTCCCCAAACCAGGATTGTAAAGTTAAAAATATAAAAGCATCAATTCTGCAGCTATGTCTGGCCTCCCTTCACCAGCCAGATACAGCTTTGCACTTACTCATGAGTCGGTGAATGGATTTTCAAAGTCATACTTTTAATGTCTATTTTTAAAATTTGTAAATATTAGGCAAGTCTGTAAAAGATTTTAGCAATACATTTTTTACAAGAGGGCTGACAAAGTTTAACCAAAATACAAGATAAAAACCCACACAAGAGTCAAAATAAAATAAATTGATACAGAAATTCTATTGAACAGTAAGTCAGTCACAACAATGGACTTTTTCATTCCAGTGGCTTTTAATAGCAACCAGCTCTGTAGCCATGTAGTACTGATGCAAGAAATTCATGGTTATTTTCCTTCCTCATTTGATCATCAGTTTGGCATGTGGGTGCACTCTGTTCCCCATAGAGCAATACAGCTTGTCTCAGTTCTACTACAAGGCACCACCCTCATTTTCAGATGGTCTCCCATATTTTTCACTTTCAACTTTTCCCTCTCACAGGACTGCCCATTCTTCTGGGTGCTTTAGAAATGAAAGAATCACAAGGGGCTTTAAAAATCAGACCTGCTCTTAAGGAGTTTACAACATAATATTAAGAATGCTGATTGCCCCATCTGTGCTAGGACTACCAGCGTTGCTAACAAAGAGAGGAACTGAATCAGTGCTGGCACTCATGAAAACTTTTAGAAAACTTTCCTATTGTACACAGGGCCTGTAGGCCAAATTGTGACTACTATGGGGAACTGTTGCAACTGCCACGCTCCAAAAGATAAAATACTGTTCATATCCTGAAGCAGCAGCTTCAGTACACGCCTGTGTACTAATTTGGAACAACCTGAAGAATATCACCAGGCACTCTGTTCCCCTTAAGAGGGGAACTAAACTGTGTGGAGGTTACAGCTAGGTCAGTTGATCAAACTACCCGACCATATTCAGCAACATCCTCCTAAGTCTCCTCTCACAGAGGCCCTAAGGAATGAGTATTAAAGAAGATATTTTCTGCAATGCATTGCAGCAAACACAGGGTCACACCCCAACCTGTTTCAAGAAGTAGATGTATATCACACAATACACTACTACTTGGGAGTATATTTGTACACATTCACACACCCACACATGTGTGTGAGAGAGGGAAAGAGGGGAGAAGAATCAATTCTTCCACCACCAAAATGGAGCCACCTCTGGGGTGAAGAATCAGAGAGGTAGCCGTGTTAGGCTGGAATTGCAGAAGTGACAGAGTCCTGTGGCACCTTAAAGACTAACTAAAGTATTGAAGCATAAGCTTTCGTGGGCTAATACCCACTTCATCAGATGCATCTCTGGGGTTAGAAGACACCAATCAAGCAGATAACAAGTTTCATACCAATAATCCACAGTTCCACTCACAAAAAACTTCCACCCACAAAAACAGCCAGCTGCACACACAGGCACACTTTTCACAGGAGCAAGCAGGCACATTCACAAGTTTTGCAGGCACCTTTAAGGGGGCTCTTTGAAAACCCAGCAGCCAAGCAAAGAATTTTTTTTCCCACCCCAGCCTTGAAAACAAAACCCCAAACCCGTGCCCAGACCTTCTATCTACTTTAAGGTGCTACATAAACCCCCTCCCCCCATTATCTAAGCACTGCCCATGCAAATCAGATCTACCTTAGTGCTCTTCACGGGGGTCTTCTCTTCCGTGCCCGTCTCTGGTTATAGGGGAAGACAGCAAAGCCCTGCCAAGCTGGGCAGACACCCCCCCAGCACTGGGGTGCCCCCCACAGGCTCAGGGCAGGTGCCCCTGAATTTGGCAGCCACTATAAGGGAGACCCTGTAAAAGTGTCACCCCAAGAAGGGGGGGTGGAGGCAGCGAGGCTCCCCCCGTCGCAGCGGGCAGGCCGACCCCGCACCCCGAGGCCAGGCCGCGGGGAGGGAGGTGGAAGGGCCCTGGGGAGGCCCCGGCGCCTATGGCTCACTATGTGGCAGGAAGCAGGGCCCGCCTCACCCGCCCAGCTCCCTATTTGGCAGGGGCCTAGCTGCTGCCCCCAGGCAAAAGGGCCAGCTGAGGGGATGGTCGTCGCTGCCTACGGCCCGCTCACTCACCCCCGCTAGGCGGCCTCGCTTTCTCCGCCGGCTCCCTCCGCTCACCACCACCGGGGCAGGCCGCCCCTACCGCCCGTCCGCCATTCCACAACTCCCCCTCCCTGCCCTGACTGAAACCGCCCTGCCTCCCGGCCGCCGGTCCGCGGCCCAATTGGCTCCCCGCCTCAGCCTCTAGGCAGCTGATTGGTTCTCCCGCCGCGCCCGTCAAACTGGCTACGCAACTTGTGTACGCTCCCGGCGCAGCACAAGGACCCCACCCAAGGAAGCACCGCAAAGAGAGTCAACAAGGTAGAACGTGCCATATGAGCGCCGGGGGGGGGACACACAAACCATTGGATTAAACCGAACAAAGATTTCCTGGAGGTCACTCAAATGTTTTGAATGAATACGACACTTTAAAGATATTTCATGGTGGCGATCGGAAAATGTCGTGCTTCCTGATTATTTCGCGAAACGCTTGGCCCGCCCCTTCCTGGAGTCCTCCCCCTATGATTGCACTTGGTCTTTGCCCTTCTTCTCTATGGTGTGATGCCCTCTAAGGAAGGTTCCACCTGTTGGAGCTGGGGGGTGTCATATCAGTATGACTGGCCCATTTGATAAATATAAAAGGGGGGGGGATGGAACTAGGAGATTCCAGCAGGGGTCAGGGGTGGCAGAGGGGTGAGTGGCAGAGGGAGGGCAGTAGTGTAGCAGTGGGCAAACTAGGGTGACCAGCTGTCCCGCTTTTATAGGGACAGTTCTGATTTTGGGGTCTTTTTCTCATATAGTCCCCCCCAATCCCGATTTTTCACATATGCTGTTTGGTGACCCTAGGGTAAACTGAGGCCACTCATTCGGGGAATAAGGAGCTTAGGTTAGTTTACCCACTTCATTTCCACTCCCGATGGAAGGGAGACAGGGACAGAGGGAGGATGGCAAAGGCTGGGAATGGCTTCTGTCCTGCATGGGAGCCTCCCTTCTGCCCATGGTCTGGTGAGGGCCCTGCAGAGATGGAGAGAGCAAAGGCCCCGGGCTGAGATAGGGCCCAGTCGGAGATGCGGAGGGCAAGGGAGACTGTCGTGCTGAGAAGATCCTGGGCAGAAGTAGCAATGGGGAAGGGGCTTTAAATAATGGCAGAGATGATGGATCTGGAGGTGGCCCTACAATAGATGGTGAGGTAGCAGGAAGCGTTGGGGGCAGGCCCACCAAAAAATGGACGAGGACCTGCGGGAGCTAAAGAGGGTTTTTAGGAGAAGACAGACGTGGTGGTAATAGGGATGGCCATACAAGAGAGGGGGATCGAGCTTGCCTCTGGCACAAATGGAGATGGCCCTTCAGGGAGTGTGGGGGAGGCAGGGAAAGAGTTACAAGAATTCGCGGGGACCCTGGTGTAAGGGGGAATGCCATAAAGGAGGAGGCCTGGTGATGATGGGGCAGGCCATGGCAAAGACAGAGAGGAGCCTTCAGGATTTTGGGAGAGCTGAAATAGTCATGGGGAAGGCTGGGAAGGAGGTGACAGCTTTAGCCTGGTGGCCATCTGCCTCCTCCATTGCCCTTCCCCCCTGGGAGCTTCCTCCAGCTCTCTCCCACCGTGCTGCGCTGTGGAAGAGCAGGGATATGTTGTTAGAGAGTTTAGGTTGTGTTGCTACTAAATAGAAAAAATGTCCAGAAATGCAAATATTTTGTAGAGGGAATGAAGCCCTTTTTTAAGAGACAGCTTTTATCTATGTGGCATGGTGCATCCCATATCCACAGTGACCAGGTGTTTGGGGAGCTCTCTCAATGCTGCATTATTGGTATTTCTTTTAGAGTGCAAGGCAAGACTTTTTGTTAAAGCAGTTTGGAGATCCTAGACAGACCCAAATCCTGTGCAGAGAAACTCGATACATGTGATCTAGTCCAGCCATTGGCCCTGGTCCTGCAGGCTGATCCATGTGGATGAAGCCATGTTGACTTCAAGCCAATTTGCTTGCAGGCACTGAGGTCTGTCTGTGTGCATCTGATAGCAGGATTGGGGGCTTAGTCTCGGCTTCTGGCAGTTTCTGTTTCATTGGTGTCGGGAGATTTTCTCTCCCCAGTAAGGCACAGGAATTCATTTATAATATTCCGCTAGTGGCAGAGGCAGCAAAGTCAAGTGTGGCATCCCCTGGAAAGAACTAAATGAATCACCTGATTATAATATAATATGTGAGTTGGGGAAAAAAACAATTTATACAGTAAAAAGTTACCAGTGTAAGAACTGAAAGGAGGTAGACCACATAAGTAAGCGGTAAGCATTCCAGAAGCAGATGTATTCACAGGCCCTAACCCTGCATGGTCATCTTGTCACACGTGAGCAGTCCCAGTAGAGTCAATGGGCATAAGTCATTGAAGAACCAGGGTCTGAGTGGAGGAACCACTGGACTGGGATGCAGGATGCCTGGGATTCTATTCCCATGCTGTCACTGGCCTGCTGGGAGCCTTGAGCAAGTCACTGCTTCTCCCTGTGCCTCCACCTCCCCATCTGTAAAATGGGGACAATAATACTGATGGCGTTGGCAAAGCACTTTGAGATCTAGTGATGATGCAATATATGGAGGAGGCAGTAATAGTGCGTGAAGATGTGCATTGCTACTTGAAACCCAGATATCCCCTTCTCTGTTCAGAAATGGCATCCTCAGAGGGAAGAGACGCTTTCATCCATGTCACAAACTGCACGTGTGGGTAGTTGGATGAGAATTTAAAATATGCCCAATGGATGCATCTTAGTACGGTACTTAACTCTGCTGCCCATTCACTCACTGCAATTATTTCCCTGGCATACAATTTTGTTTTCTTCACTGCCTACTTATAGATTCAAGGTTCTCACTTAAAATACACAAACTAGTTGGAAGGAGTATAGGATACATGGACCCAATTAACACTGACTAAGACGTGCATGTCCAATCATTCAAAGTTAATAAAGTAATCGGATTTTAAAATAAATGACAGTTCACAAATCACTAAATGCTATCCTCTAGCTTCCTGATTGTTTTCTCAGTTGTGTGTTGCTTTGGTGCCGGTTTGTATCATTTGCAAAATGTTGCTGATAGTACAAGATGCTGACATCAATACAGTCCTTACTGAGTGCAAGCGCCAGCCTGGGGCCAGGTATTCTGGTTCCCAGAGATTATGCTTTGCAAACTGGGTGCATTTCCTGATTCTCTGCTGGCCCGGGTGCAGGACAGAGCAACCTGGGGAGTGTTGTAACTAGTGCTAGCTTGGCATGAAACCATCCACTAGGTCAGAATAGCTGGAGTGCATCACGGTACAGCCACTCCTCCCTTCCCGTTCCTACACGCTCTTCCTTGCCCCTGAGGGAGGATAGCATTGGAACGGATTGTGCTGGCTCCACACTTGGGACTCCCCCATACCAAGCTAGGGGTATGCAGCCAGTCTCCATTCCCTTTGCATCGTATGAGCAGTACAAAGGGGTATGTAGTAGAAGAGAGAATTTGCCCTGTTGTCCGTCCCCCCCCATCTCTATATGGACCCATGGCACATAGGACATGTATGCTACATTAATATTTCTATGCATTTCTCACCCATCCTGTCCATTGTCCCCCTTCTAGTGCACAGCACCATGGAAAGACAAGCCATCAGCAGCAAAGGCCAGCTGTGGATCGATCAGTGGCTGAAAGCTGCAGCAACTGGAGCAAACGGGCAAGCGCTCTCATCGCTCAAGAGCTCACCTGTCGCCATCAGCACCTGATACCGAACGCTGCACCGGTGTCACCGGACACCCGTAGCTAGCACCCCAGGCCTGGAGTATCCCACTTCCCTGTACCTTTAAATATTCAACCCTTGCAACCTGGCTCCACCCGCTTCCTCCCTCTACCCGCTTCCTCCCTCTTTGACTGTTCAAACAGCTACACCCCTCTCCTGGAGAAACCACCCTTGAAATCACTAGGCGCACTCCACCCCTTGCTAACACCCCTCCACCTCTCTCCTGTGGTAACAAGCCTGCAGAGCTCTAAGGCATGGACCTGGGCCCCATCTCCTAGAGGAAGGCATTGGAGGGTTATCACGGCCAGGTTTTCTATGCTGCCAGCCAGCCATTCCCTTGAAGAGGATTTGCCTCCCTTGATAGGTGTCATCACAGCCCCAAGGGAAGCCTCTAATCTGTATCTGCCCTGCAACCTTTGTTGCTCAGCTGCATGAGAGACTCTCTGAATAATATCTGCTGAACGGCAATCGCCAAAACCAAACGGGACTGATACCCCCGACACTTGTTGCTCTATAAGAGATGCTGTCGCCTGCCAATGGTCTTCCTGTAGTTTCTGAATGTAAATGATTCTCCAGCGCAACTGCCATACAGAGGGCCAAAGCGACCAGAAGAACAGCCGGCCGAAGCAGTGGCCAGGCATCTTTTCAGCTATTTTCCTTGTGCCGTCTTTTTTTTTTACAGTGGGGGAATCCACTGCTCCTACAAGAGGCTGAGAACGCCAGCCAATGCCACGGGAAGATGCATTACAGGCTTTTCCACAACATGCTGTCCTGTGGATGAGCCTCAAACTGACTCATAGGGCCCTTTCTATCCCACAGACTGACATGCTACATTAAACCAGCGTGTTGTGTCTGCTAATGTCTTTGTGAACCATTGAAGGGGACTAGGGGCCGCTTGTCCAAATGGTATCTTCTGTCCATTGAGATCCTTGGACTAATGGAGTTGGATGCAACCAGCACCCCTCATCCCTTGTGACCTAACTCCGGTCTTGGAAAGAGGATGCTAGTGCACTAACTCACTGCACCATCAAACTGCCCTTCGCTATTATAATTGTGAAGAACTGACTATGTGATTGAACTGTACAGAACAGAGTAAGACACGGTCTCTGCCCCACACTGTCAAAGGAACCTGACAGAAGGTGTGAACCTACACTGCTGAGCTCAGAGCCGAGATAGCATTATTTGCAGTTGCAAGGTATCATGGGTTCACGCCTCTCTTACATGCAGGCTGATGCTTGCACAAGTGAATGTAGTAATGCTCCTGGCAAGCTCAGAGGGCAGGAGAAAAGCATCCGAGTCACAGTGCTAACCTGGAACAATGCTGAAGGGATATGGCATAGTGTCAAGTAATCCTAGGCAACGAGTGGGTTTGGGGTGGCTAGGTTTAGAATGCTTGGATTTGCGGGGTTCACTAGGTATTCCAGCCAGCCTGTCACCCGCGCAGTGTGTCTGGGAGGAGTCTGCTTCTGTTTCTTGTTCTAAGTTGCAGGGCATGTTTATAAGGAGCTTGCTAGTGTCACTGGAAGCAGGCTCAGACAATTAACATCGTTCAGTCTTTCAAATGGGCTGAGCCCAGGGACTGATTCTTGCAGGAGACTCAGGGATGTTTGTCAGGAGGAAGGAGCTGCTCTTGATTCAGGCATGGGCCTGGCAACCACAAGGAGTTTATTCCAGCACTGAGTCCCAGATCCTCACAGGGATTTAGGCTCCTGACTCCGCTGAATGGAAGTTAAGAGCCTAAATAGCTTAGTAGGGTAGAGTGTTGTTATTATGTTATAGAATAAGCAGGAAGGTAGGGAGGTTCTGGCAACATCGCAGGGCCCAAAGCAAAGGAGCAGGCCTCTGACTGTCACCAAGTCATTCCACCCCGTCCCTATAAGAGTGTGGGTGCGAACCGGCTGGTGCTTCCATTGACTCAAAACAGCCCCAAGGTTCATGAAATCCATGAAGATCCCTGGGTCTTAAACCTGACCTGGCCACCTAAGAGGAGCAATAACAACCTTCAGGTGTCTGCAAGTTTTCTCTTTCATTCTTAAGTGCTTAGCGTTGGACTGGAGGTGCAGGAGCAGCTCTGTCTTTATATTCTTCTCTTCCTCTCCCCTCCCCCCATGGCTGGCTGGGTTTTTTCTCCCAACAGGGACCCAAGCCGGTGCTGGTGGAGGGGAGTTACAGGAACACCGGTGGTGCAGCTGACATTTACTAATCAGCTCTAACCTTAGATCCACACACACAGTCTCGCTCGTTGTCTTGTCTCCATGGAGACACTGCAACCTTTGCTCACTAGTTAATGGTATCTGGGAACGGACGCCAGCCACCCTTTCTCCCAATACCCGGAGAAAATGGGGACTTGCCCACCGCAGGAAAACCTGTCTCTTTCCTGCAGGACAGTTTGCTTCTGAGGCTGGGCGGAAGGTGTCCCTGTTGGCATGGCTAATAAAGAGGCAAGCAGAACCTGCCTGTGTGATGAGGGGTGAAAGGGACTAGTGCAGCGAGTTATGATGGAGCCTCACAATAGTTTTATGGATGGAGAGCTCATCTTGTTCCCCAAAGACCCACCGAGAAAAATATTCCAGAGTTTTCTTTGTATGACAGCGGTGAGAAGGGTCTCTGGCCATAGAGTACAATGGCGTCCTTGGCAGGGTTCTCCATTGCTAGGCAGGGCAAAATTTGTGTGGTTCATGGCTCTCTGCGGGACGTCGTTCCCTCCTCCTTACTGCAGCTGACACACACAATCCCCCAGCCCTGAGGGTCACCCAGGCTTCATTATTTAACAGCAGATTTCGGGGTCGGTGCCAAGCATCCCGAGAGGTTATGGTGACCCAGACGCCTGGGTTTCCTGAAGTTATAGTCACACATACAAAAACATCCTCATGTATTTAATACTGACATGACTGAGTGACCTGGGGGGCCTGCCAAGGCAACAGGAAAGTCAGAGCACAAAGCAGGAACCCTGCCGTACACAACTTCCTGGGACAAATGCAGTGAATTCCAACCACGGAGGGGGCGGGGGGGCAGAAGAACGCTCCCTTCCCAGAAATGCCCTGCTCTCCTCTATTCTGTTCTGAAATTAACATGGGAAAGATGCCCATTACCTGCTACCAGATAATGACTATGATTAGGCGTATCTCTACTGCCAGCCGGGAGCTACAGGGTTTTGTGCACTCCAGCAGAGTTTGCAGTTGCAAAAAAACCAAGAGCCATAAAGTGTAAATAAAAGGCTAAAGGAAATAGTGTTGTCCACCATGAAAGGATGCAGGCAGGACCAATTCTAATGACTTTTTATAGCAGCATTCTGTGCTAGCCATCGGAGCCTCAGGAGGGATGAAGCAAAATAACTGGATGCAAACCGATCCAAACCTTCGCCCAAAATTCAAACCTGAACTTTACTTTGGCAATTCCAAAAATGTGAACAGCCTTTTCCCCCCCTTGTTTTTAAAAGTCATTTACAAATGTGCATGCCCTGGTTCTGGACAGGACTAGATGAGCTGAAATACAACGAGACGGGCGTGCCATCAGGACAGCCTAACCCAAGAGGTAGGAGCTGCTGTCTCAAGAGAGAGCCAGCTCTCATGGGATCTCCAGTCCACTTTGTAGACAGCATGTGAGTGCAGCAGCGTTCCACGGAGACTCACCTGGCCCTGTGAACACTCTGCGTGGTTCAATATAGACCTTGGCTAGAAGTCTTGAGAGCGCCAACAAGGAGTTAGGTGCCCAGGTCTAACTGAATCCGAGTGCGAACTGGGCACCGACCTCCTTTAGCCTCCTCTGAAAATCCCAGCTGATCTTAACAGCATAAGGCCAACAGGCTGCCAGTCCCCCCCGCAGCAACTGCAGATTCCCTGCCTCTCACTTCCATTTGGATGCATTTGTTGATGCATCCAGGTTAGAACGGCCCCCCCACCAACAGAGCACTGGCCATTCGTCTCCCTTCCTTCCCAGGTCTGCTGTGGCCCTGTGGGGCCAACACAAACAGCAGCCAGAAGCCCGGTTGTACTTTCTCCCACGAGGCATCAGCTCGGCTTCTTCTTGTCTGCACTGCCAGGTCTCGGTGCCCCGGCTCGCTCCTTGCTTCCTCAGGAATGACGAGAGCTGGACACTCAGGCTCTTGCATGCGCTCAAGGCCAGAGCCGTGGTTAGATGGCCTTGTGGGAGGAGGTATTTGGAGCCTCGGCACCTTTGAGTCTCTTAAGCTGTTTTTTAGTCCCCGTTGAAGCGTCCATCTGAGTAGCCTTTGCTGACAGAGTCACAGGCCTTATGTTAGCCCTTCCTGGGGTCATCTTCAGAACCCCTTTGGCTGCATCATCCATCCCTGGGATGCAGCCGAAATGCAAATCCCCCCCGGCGTAAGTTCTGGCCAGCCGGGACCTAACAAGCACACCCATTCCGAGCTCGGCCGGGAGCCAGGTTTGGAAATACCCAGCCCCACCCCTGCAAATGCCCACTGTGTGCCCCCTTTCAGTACATCCAGTACGTGTTGACCCAGCTCAGGGTGTAGGAGCTGCTGGCATTGAAGAGTTCTTTGTGCAGGAAGAGCTGCGGCTTCCGCAGGTCCTTGAAGCTATGGAACAGCCGAAACCCTCTGGCCTCTAGTGCCTTCAGCAGGCTGTACCAGTACCGCACCACAGCCGCTTCGCTCCCACTGACCTCAAAGCCGGGCCAGTGGAGGTGGATGGCGAGGATCAGCTGGTGCACTGCGGCCACGGTGCCATCCACGAGGATACTCTCCAAAATCTTCCACTCGGCGCTGGCCAAGTCTGCCTCCAACACGTCGATCTGCCCCGGGGAGAAAGAACAAGCCCAGCTCAGCTCCTCTCATCAGCGCTGCCCGGGGAGCAGTACTGTCACGGGAGGGGACTAAGCTGGGGCAGGCCAAGAGAAGCCTGAAAATGAGACATCTGGACACACCTGAGAGTGGTGAAAAAATGAGCCCTACTGCTCTTAGCCAAGCCCGCCGACATCCTTGTTTAAGGCTGTTTCTGAGAGCCCAGCAGTCAGCAGGCCAGACAAAGGGGAGCTGTACAGTGACGTTTGCCGCCTGATCCAAAGTCTGTTGAAGTCAATGGAAAAGCTCCCATTGGCTTCGGGTCAGCCCCAGCGTGCAGTTGTTCTGTTAGCAACAGCGGAGATGCCCTCCAGCTGGGGACTGGCCGAGGGATGGATTAGACTAGAGGGGCTCAGCCTCCTTCGCATGGCCCTTCACGGGTATGTCTCATCACGGCCTCCAACCTGACCCTTTGCTTTCCCGATGGCAGCCGGAGAGCCCAGGAACGCCAATGGGTCACAAGCGATGAGATGGGAATAAACTCAGCTAAATGTGGCAGGGGTGGGCTCTTGGGTTACACCCCCAGTTTCGTCTCCGTGCTGGGGATTCCCGCTCTCTGGGATCAGGCCTGGGCATTTATTGGTAACAAAGCCCCAGATCCACAAAGGTATTTAGGCTCCTAACTTCCACTGAAATCCACAGAGCAGCCCTCTTGCTCTAGGATGGAATTTTCAGAGGAGATGGGTTCCCAAACCCCATTACAATTCAATGGGAGTTGGGCACCTGGTTCTTAGGCCCCTTTGAAAATTTTAGCTCTAGCCACTCCAGGTCACCTTGCACATCAGTTCTGTCCTCTCGCATATTCGCTGCCCTTCCAGTTTTGGTGTCTTCCTCAGCTTGGCTTGTGGTTGAATTTACACCAAGGCAGACATGAACTAGCCACCCGAGATGCAGAGAGGGAACTGGATTTTAGCCATGGAGCACTGGATTAGACCCACTGGATGAGACAATCCAATAAGGCTTCTCTGTCTATGACATCTAATGGGTGGATGGTGATGCGGGGGGAGGTGACTTATCAGATGCCATTACCTTCTTATGGCCCAAGTCCTGCATGATCTGATTTAGCCTCTTGGCAGGGCTCCTCCGTCTCTGCGAGGAGGTACCTGGGCGTTGCTCATGCCAGTCCAGCCACAGCGCATGGTGCTGCACGTGTCCTTTCTGCCAGAGGTCTGTCTGCTTGTAGGGGGTCAGGCCAAAGCTGTGCACCTGGCACCGCATTTCGCTCATCCGCTGGCTGAACTCAAAGCCCCTTCTGACCATGCTACAAACGAGGAAAGGGAGAGAGGCACTTTCAGGCGCTGCAAAGTTAGGCCGACCTGCAGAATATGCAGGTGCAAGGCAAAGCATGATGGGTAATGTTATGCAAATGGATGCAAAGGCACCCTGGCTGACTTTGCTCCAGCCCTGCAGCTGAGGATCCAAGCAGGGGTGTTTTCTTTATCCTTCGTGTTGCTTTTCAGATGCAACCTGTCCCTGTCCAGCCCACTGCTAACAGGGCAGCTAAAGGGACCGCCGGGGGGACATATCTGAAGAAGTAAAGGGATTCGTTGGAGACATCAGAGCTTATGGACTTTCTGCAGCTTCGGCCCTGGTCTGCATGTATCGGTGTGAAATCTTTTACAGAGGGGATCCCAGCAACGGTACCAGTTTAGCAAACTAAGTTCTTAGCTGCACCAGTCAGCGCCCACTACACATACCACCGGGGACTCCCCAAGCAGTGACACACCTCCAACCTGCTTTGAGCCCCAGGTTCATAGCCCAAGCCTCGGGACAGACTGGAGAGCAAGAGAAACGAAAACCAGGTTATATCAGAGCACCCGGGCCCAGTTAAGGGCGGGAAGGGAAGCCCAGGGCACCGATGACAGCGTGGCACACGGGCACTGTTCTGTGTGCTGCTGGCCCAGAGACCAGCTCCAAAGGGATCCCAGCAGGCTTGGACTCTCCAAGTCAGCACCAGTCACTGGTCAGAGCTGCCCAAGTGCACACGGATTAAGAGCAACTTCTTCCCCATCTGCTCCTGCAACCAGTCCGAGCTGAACAAGTACAAGAAGGAACCTGGTTAGAGGCCAGGAGTTTCACACAGGCCTTTGGGGCACGGTGTTGGCTCCAGTCCCTGTGGCTGGTCATGACTCAGGCAGTCAGAATGTACCCAAGGGCGGATGGTGTTCACCGCAGCAGCTGACTCACGGGTGTGTAATAGGCTAGCAGACAGGGAAGTGGACGGCTCCCGGGACTGGTGATGGAGCATGGCGATATTAACCTCTTGGTGGCCAGGCCCACGTCACTAGCAACTGAAAAGTCACTAACTGCAGGCCGGGCGGTAGCCTGCGTGAATGGGACGCTGAGCCTTTTCGGGGTGTATCGTGGGGTGTTGCACATTTCTCTGGTTCTGGCCCCTGTTGGAATTGGGCTACTGGATTAGGTGACCATCATTCCGATCTGGCTGGGCAAATCCTAATGGGCAAGTTTCCAGCACACCCAAAATCTCCACCCCAACCAGCCCTTCTGTCGGCTGTCTGAACCAGGCTGGGGCTGAACAGGCCAACGAGACCAAATGACTCTCCCACCCGTAGAGAAGAGTCCATCCAGAGCTGGGGTGAGCATGTTGGTGGGTAGCATGTAGAGGGGGAGCTGGCCCTAAGACATAAGGTTTGCTCAGGAGGCTCCCTCCCGAGGGACCCAGGATTTAGACCCGATGGAAGGACACGGGGTCACAGAGCAGAACTGGTTGGAAAAAGCAGCCCCCAGAACCCATTTGGAACATTTTTTACTGTTTTCTTTTTCAGAACCTGGATTAAATTTTTCAAACATAGAAAAGTGTCAGCTGGAAAAAAGAGTTTTATTTGGGTGAAATTTGAATTCTCCATGAAAAATGTCATTGAAAAAATCAAAGTCCCAAAGATGGTGACCGGCCCTCCCGCCAAGTAAGTGTCAGTCCCATGTGACAAGCAGGGAGGAGAGTGAACATGACTCTGAGGGGAAACTGCTCTGATCGGGATACCTGGAGCTGTAACCTGAGATGAGAAGGGGGAGGGGAGTTGACACCTAGGGCCCGGGAAGTGAACAAAGGGAGACAGACAGCTGCAGGGATTTTAAGAGGAGTGGAAGCTGGCTGGGGAAGAGAGGTGGGGAGCCCGGATTCGGGGTCTCATCTCCCTGCCCCCCAGAAGGGCCTGACTAAGGGGGCCTATTTGTACTGACAAGCTCTGAGTTGGATTGTGTTCCTGGCATCTCAAATAAACCTTCTGATCCACTGGCTGGCTAAGAATCACTGTGAATCCCAGGAAGTGGGGGGTGTGGGAACGGGACTCCCCCACCCCCTGTGACAATTGGTGGTAGAGGTGGGATCTACTGCACCCCGGGAACAACACTTCCTGCAGTAAGTGATTGGGGAGCAGTAGAACAAAGGGGGCTTGACGGGAACCAGGTGCGCTGAAGATCCAGAAAGAAGCAGTTTCGGGCGGCGGAGGAGCTACGCTTAACCCCTGAGAGTGTGTGACCAGCGAGAAGGTCTGTTGCAGTAGCGGGGTCCCCTTGGGCACTGCGGTGAGCAGTCTTAGGGGTGAAGAGTGGCAGCTCGACCCTGGCAGAGTGGTGGTGAGAAGGGCTGGCACACAAGGGGGTTCCTCCTGGAAACCGTGGGAAGCGGAGAGCACAGGCCTGCAAGTGGCCAGCAGGAAGATGTATGCCAAGCGCCTTAAGAGCAACCTGGTGGAGCTGTGCCAGCAGCGGGGACTGCGCATTGCGAGGCTGACCAAAGACCAGCTGGTTGCGCAGCTGGAGGAGAAGGATCGTGTGGATGCACCGAGCCCTGCCTCTGAGGGGAGCCGCCCGGCAAACAAAGTGCCAGCCCTGGTGCCTTACCCAACGGGGAGGGGGCAGACTGCTGCGGAGGACATCCCGATGTCCCTCTCACCTATGCCTAGGGGCGGGGTTGGGGGAAGCCCCGCAAATACCGAGCACCCAGACCCCGGCAGCCAGCCGGGGATCCTCCCGGCGGGGTTCCCCAGCCCTGGAGCGGAGGCACTTTGGATATGACCGAGAGATGAGACTGAGAGAGTTGGAAGACCGAGAGAAGGAGCGACAGGACCGAGAGAAGCAGCGTCAGCATGAGATGGAGGAGAAGGAAAAACAGCATCAGCAGGAGATGGAGCTGGCCAGGCTGAGGAGCAGTGAGGCCCCGGCTGCGGTGGGTGACGGGGGATCCAAGACTGCGAGGAGGAGCTTTGATAAGGGCATCATGGCCCCGCGTAAGGAAGGGGAGGCTATAGATGAATTCCTGACGGCCTTTGAGACAGCCTGTGAGGTGCGCAGGGTTGACCCTGCAGACAGGCTCTGGTGTCTCATACCCTTACTAGACCCCAAAGCCGTGGCGGTGTACGGCCGAATGGAAGCAGCAGAGAAAGGGAACTATGAACTGTTCAAAAAGGCCCTGCTACACGAGTTTGGGCTGACTCCCGAGATGTACCGGGAAAGGTTCCGGAGGCAGGATAAAACCCCTGAGGGCACATATCTAGAACTGGCCATACGCATGGAGGGGTATGCCCGCAGATGGGCAGATGCGGCCCGGACGAAGGAGGACCTGGTTAAAGTGATTGTGCTGGAGCAACTGTATAAGCGGTGCCCATCCAACCTGAGGCTGTGGTTGGAGGAACAGAAGCCAGAGAACCCGCGACACGCCAGACGGCTGGCTGACGAGTTCGTGAAGAGTCGGCCAAGAGGTGGCCGGGAGTCCCAAAGGAACAGACCCACCACGATGCAGCGAGAGAGTCACCACAGGATCTCCCAAAGGGGGAATAGGGAGAACCCCCTCAAAAGGGGAATGTCCAGCATCAGGACCGACCGCCCCTCTCGAGGGGACCCATGGGACATGAGCTGCTATAATTGTGGCCGGAGAGGCCACATACGGGCCTAGTGCCCCAAGCTCAAGGACAGCCTGAGCAGATCGAACCCCCACAGGGTTAACTGGGTACGGACCCAGCCCGACGAGGGGCAGACAGCCCAGGTAAGGGGGGCTGGCAGCTTACCACCTGCTCAGGAAGGAGGAGTGCCCCAGACCAGCTCCTCTGGGGGGCTGGACACTCAGGACTCTAGGTTTTCAGTTTACAGGGTGGGCGCGGGGCTGTCCCTGCGGAGCGAGTGCCTTGTTCCCCTGGAGATGGACAGGAGGAAGGTCTATGGATACTGGGATACGGGTGCTGAGGTGACACTGGCCCGGCCCAAAGTGGTGGCCCCAGATTGGATGGTGCCCAACACCTACCTGACCCTGACGGGGGTGGGTGGGACCCCATTCAGGGTGTCCGTGGCAAGGGTACATCTGAAGTGGGGGGACAAGGAGGGCCCCAAGGACATGGGGGTGCACCCTCATTTGCCCACGGAGGTGTTGATGCTGGGGGGGGACCTAGAGAACTGGCCAAGCAAACCCCCAGGCGCCCTGGTTGTGACCTGTAGCCAGAGCCGGCGAGGGACACTGCACCCTGACCGTGGAGAGGGTACCGTACCGGGGGTGCAGGACCCTGCCCCAGCCAGGAGGGTGTGTCCAGGGACCGGGCTCAATGAGGCTGCGGCTTCAGACTCAGCAAGCACGAGGGAGCTGGCCCCCTTCCCTTCCCCAGCAGCTGAGTTCCAGGCCGAGTTACAGAGAGATCCCTCCTTGTGGAAGTTCAGGGACCTGGCCGGCCTTAGCGAGGTACGGACCATGGGGAGCGGCCACCTAAAGCCCAAACCAGCCAAGATGGAGGCAATCAGAGACTGGCCCGCGCCCCAGACCAAAAAGCAGGTCCAAGCCTTCATCGGGATGGCGGGGTACTATTGAAGGTTTGTGCCCCACTTCAGTGCCATAGCTGCCCCATCACTGAGCTATGCAAGAAGGGGAAACCAGACAAGGTGGTCTGGACCGAGCAGTGCCAGAGGGCTCTCTGTGTGCTGAAGGAGGCTCTCGTCAGCGGCCCGGTTCTGGCAAACCTGGACTTTGACAAGCCGTTTGTGGTATTCACCGACGCCTCAGACGTGGGGCTGGGGGCGGTATTAATGCAGGAGGATGAAAAGGGAGAGAGACACCCCATCGTGTACCTGAGCAAGAAGTTGCTCCCCCGGGAGCAGAACTACGTGGCCATCGAGAAGGAATGCCTGGCCATGGTGTGGGCCCTCAAGAAACTACAACCGTATCTATTTGGGAGACACTTCACCGTGTACACCGACCACTCCCCCCTGACCTGGCTGCACCAGCTGAAAGGGGCCAATGCCAAGCTCCTGAGGTGGAGTCTGCTCCTGCAGGATTATGACATGGACGTGGTCCATGTGAAGGGAAGTGCCAACATAATAGCGGATGCGTTGTCCCGGAGAGGGGGCCCTGAACTTCCCCAGATCACTGGTTAGAGTGACCCCGTTCAGTTCAGACTGGAAGGGGAGGATAATGTGACAAGCAGGGAGGAGAATGAACATGACTCTGAGGGGAAACTGCTCTGATCGGGATACCTGGAGCTGTAACCTGAGATGAGAAGGGGGAGGGGAGTTGACACCTAGGGCCCGGGAAGTGAACAAAGGGAGACAGACAGCTGCAGGGATTTTAAGAGGAGTGGAAGCTGGCTGGGGAAGAGAGGTGGGGAGCCCGGATTCGGGGTCTCATCTCCCTGCCCCCCAGAAGGGCCTGACTAAGGGGGCCTATTTGTACTGACAAGCTCTGAGTTGGATTGTGTTCCTGGCATCTCAAATAAACCTTCTGATCCACTGGCTGGCTAAGAATCACTGTGAATCCCAGGAAGTGGGGGGTGTGGGAACGGGACTCCCCCATCCCGTGACATCCCGGCCCTGCGAATCCAGCCTTCCCCAGCCACCCTCCCCACCACAGCTGGGGTTCCCATCCACCGGTGCATGGTGCTCACCTGAAGGTATAAACCAGGCACCGCTCCTGCGGCAGCTTCAGCGACACAGTGGGTATGTGGTCTAGGCAAACTCGCCACGCCCCGGCAGTGCTGGCTGTGAAAGCCTGGAGCCCAGCCGGGCTCAGAGCTCGGGAGCAGGGCAGCTGGAGGAGAAGGGAGAACAGCATCAGACTGGGGAGTGGAGTGGGTTCATAACCAGGGGCTTGGGAGGTTCTTGGCCCTTGGAAGCTCCGTTTTCATCACAGCTCAGCAGCCGTCCCCGGCTGAGCCCAGCAGCGGCCAGTTCTCATCTGCCAGGGTCAGGAGGCAGTTCTCCTCCTGCCCCGTACCCGCTCTTTGCGTCTATGCCAACATACCAGTACCATCCCTCTCCAGGAGGGCTCACTTCCGACCACCAATGCCCCTTGCACTCCCGATCCCTAATGGCCCCATAGGGGTGTCCCCTTTCCCCCTGCCCTGGGCCTCCTTCCTAGCCTACCTCTAGACTATCTGGAGACCTCCCCGTGCCATCATGGCTCCCAAGGGATGGGGGGACTCTGTGGGGCTGCCTCATCTCCACCACAGGCCCGAGGGAGCTTTCTACAGCACTGGTCAGTGGTTGGGAGTTTATCTCCCCCGATCCTCAGATCCTGCCCTTCTGCAAACCGCCAGGCGGGTGCCAGAGACAAGGGCGGAAGAGGAGACAGCGGAGCAGCCCCCGGAGGGTGGGTGGCGGAGTAATCAGGGGAGAGGCAGAACCCCAAGGGCAGGTCGCTGCCTCTCCAGGCAAGAGTCTCATCCCGCTGGAATCCAGGTTCCCCCCCAGGCGGAGTGCCCCCCCGGAGCGCTCATCCCCCCCCTCTGGGCCATGGTGTGTAATCGAGAGCTGGCGTGGGGAGGGGGCGCCGTGCAGTGTGACCTACCTGGGGGGCGCTGATGTACGCAAGGAACCGCTCGGCTTCGCTTCGGAGGGACGCGCTGCCACCGGCCCAGGGCTGCAGGGCCACCTCCCGCTGGGTTTTCTAAGGTCACGGAGACACAACGCGCAGTGAGTCAAGCGCCAGGAGCGCCGGGGCATGCTGGGAAATGAACCAGCCTCGGCTCCCGAGTGTCTGAAAGGATTCTGACGTGCCGGAGGAACCTGCCAAGGCACTGAGGGGTTTAATCAGCCAGAGACAGAGGCTCAGCACGGCAGCCCCCCCGGTGCCTGGACAGCCAGGGGACGTCTGCTGCTGCAGCGTTAGCGCCCCGGGCTGTGCTTTTATCTGCGACGCAGGGCTGGGCAGCACTTGGATGGGGAAACTTGTAAGGACAGCCCAGGTGCTGCAGGGAGACGTGAAAGTGACTCGGTGCTCTGCTCCTCGGAGTCATTGCTGACTCCAGAGCTCCAGCGCAGGGCTTGGGGCGCCGCGCTGCAGGGAGCGGAGGGTCATAAGCCATTAGGGGGCGCTCTCTCCTCTGAGTCAGACGGGCCCCAATGCCTAGGGGGCGCCGTGCTGCAGGGAGCAATGGGTCATAAGCCATTAGGGGGCGCTCTCTCCTCTGAGTTGGCCTGAACCCAATGGCCCGGCGCCGTGCCGCTGGAGTGGAAATTTCCTTTGACTGAGGTGTGCAGCGCAGACCCTGATCGCTCAGACCCACTGTGAGCTCTTCCGACACCTCTCACAAAGCAGGGGCGCTCAGCCCGCTGCCCTGGCCATATTCCAACTCAAGTAATTGTGCTTTCCCTGCAGTTCTCCCTGCAGTTTCAGCTGTGGGGTTAACAGCAGTACCACCACCATCACTAGCCGACCCACACTGGAGAAGGGGAGGGGAGGGGAGGGTCAGGAAGCATTGCTGCAGATGACCAGCCCCTCCCATCTCCCTATTGGATCTCCCTCCCCAGAGCTGCTGTGGCAACTGATGGGGCTGTAGGGCTAACCAGCTAACACAGGAGACTTTGCATTTCTAGTGCCCCTCACTAGGGCCGCCACATTCTTTACAAACACTACTTAACCATGTCTCACAATTCGCTCCCCACCACTCTCCCGCAGCAGCATTATCCCCATTTTCCAGGTGGAGAAATTGAGGCACAGAGAGGGTGAGTAACTTGCCCAAGGCTGCTTCGCAAGTTGGTGGCAGAGCCCAGCATAGACCCCAGTAGTCCCAGCTCTTGACCCAGTGTTCTAACTTCTAGGGAATGCTGTCTCCTAAACGAGACACTCCACAGACATCTTCCAGTACTGTGGTCCAGGGGAAGGAAACGGGAGCTCTCTCTCCCTTCCAGCCTGGGTGGAGAAGGGGCAAGGTGGGAGACAAAGGCCCCTTTGCCCAGGCAGGAGGCTTTGAGTACAAAGGGAAAGTCAGCTACAGCCAGAGAATGGCTCTGTATCAGCTCTGCCTTATCAGCGAGATCAGCAATAGGCCTGCAAACAGCCCAGAACCTCCTGCTGCAGCTCCTGGACTGGCAGGTCAATTATGGCCAGAGTCGGCCTTAGGCATAAGCAAACTAACGACCACCTAGGGCCCCACCTCCCAGTCCAGCTCCATCCAGCTCACAGGTTGGCCCAGCCTCCCTCTGCACAGGTAGGATCAGCAGAGCCAGGGTCCCGTTCCAGCAGCAGGATCAGACAAGGTGGGGGAGGCTCAGCAGGTCAGGGCTTTATAAACCGAAAAGCTGGTCTTCACGATGGCTCCGTGCCAACCGCCTCCCTGTCCTGCCTCACCCGGGGGCCTGCGTCCCATCCACACTCAGGGCCCACAGCTGGCTTTTCACTGCCTGCTCCCTATGCAGCTACACACCACCAGACCGGGACCGCCAGGCCTCCCAGGGCTTGGACAGATCCAGGGCGAGCCAAACCCCACCTGGGGGAGTCCACTGGGAGCACTGGACCCGATCTTATGTGTCCTCACTGAACCGTTAACCCAGCCTTGCCCCTCCCAGAGCTGCCACATTTTTGGCTTCATCACCTACCTGTTCCCCAACATTTAGAGGTGGGACCAATCTGCAGACCCTACCCCCATCCGTCTCGGGGGCATGGAGAGGGAGGTGGGAACTAGGGAAGTGGTGAATGGTGGGGGGTGGAATGAATGGAGAGGCATGGGGGGGTGTTGGTGGTGAGGGGCTGGTGAGGAGGAGCTGGAAGAGAAATGTGGGAATTGGTGGGGGGGTGGCGGAGAGGCCAAATGCTCAGGGGTAAGAAAGTAGAGAGGTGAGGGGCACTGGTGGGGCTGATGGGGGAGGCAGTGGAGGTGGGGGTGGGGCACCGCTGGGGGCTGATCTGAGGGAGGGGGACTGCAGATACTTCAGACATTCACAGGCATGGGGGTAGGATGGGACATGGGTCCCCTATCCAGGGTGCGAGGGAAGGGGGCTGTGATCTACGGTGCTAATATCACCTCTTAATTATCCTAGACACAAAGGGGCTGGGCCCAGCCAAGACCAGCAGCGGGTGGGATCAAAGAGCAGGAGATGGAGGGCGAGCGGGGTCCCCGCCTCCCCGTCCCTGCCAGGAGGAGGGTGCTGGAGGCTGGACAGCCCGCGCTGCCTGCTGGAGCTGTCCCAGGCTGCCAAAGGAACCGGGGGCCGTGGGGGCAGGATGAGGCTAATCTCCGCTCTGATTAGGCTGAATTCCCAGCGATGGAGGTTTCTTCTTTTTCCTCCCCCCTCCGCGATAACAAATAATAATATAATCCCCTTAATCCCTTCCCCTCGGAGCCTGCATTCCGCGCAGAGACGGAGCACAGAGCTTCTGCCACTGCTGATAACTCAGACAAGCTGGGCCCATGGAAAATGAACCAACGCCTTGGGTTGCCTCATGCCCCCGCAGCTGAAGAGCGCTGCCCGCCCCTCTCTGAGGATTTACTGCGGCCCCCTCTCCCCACTCGTCTCCCACCCGCTCCATCACCCACACAACCTTCCGGTTGTTCTGGCGAGGCCCTGCCAAGGCTGCCTGGAATCAGAGCCAGGATGATATTTACCAGAACTGGGACTGGGCCCGGACTGCCCACCCGTGCCCAGGTGTCACTGGTTTTGCGTGGCATCGGGGCAGCAACGTGCCCAGCGGGAGCGACGGCCTAGAGCCTGGCAGGGCCGTACCGCTGCTGGAAACGGCGGCCACCCTGGAGTCAGCCCGCCGGGGCTCCACCCCGCCAGCAACGCACGCAGAACCCACATTGCAATGGCTGCTACTACCCTCAACCAGCTGCCGAGCTGGGAAAGGAACCCACAAGCCCTGATTCGAAGCCCCCTTTGGGTCCCATCCCCCCCAGAATACCAGTCCCCAGATCTCCTCACTAGTTCATACTCCCGCCCAGAGCCAGGACAAAAACTCAGGGACCCTGACTCCCACCAGTCCCCTTCAATCACACTCCCGCCTAAAGCCAGGACTAGAACCCAGGTGCCCTGACTTCTTCCCTCCTCGCTCCCTGTCAGTTCTGGTGCCTGGACTTTCTTGTAGGCAGTTGTTGTATACAGCACTGAGCACATGCACCGCAAGTAAATCCCACCCCCACCGCCTCCTAAAACCACCTTCCCTTTGATTCTCTCACTTTCCTTTGCTGAGCTCCGCTCCTCTGGGCTCCAAAACCGCTTTCCAAATGACCGGCGAGTGGAGACCTCTGAAAGCTGCCCCCCGCCGCAGCTGCGTCAGCTTTCGGTTTCCCTCCCCCACGCGCTGAAAACGGGACCGTGAGGGCCCCATTTCTGAAGCCCCACAACAACGGATGAGCAGTGCGCCAAATACAGCCTCGGCACGAGCGCCAACCGCCCCCTCCCTACCCCACCACCACGGCGCACACGCTCATGTGCTCCTGCAGAGCAGATGCCCAGTGTGCACACGCTGGCGAAGGGTGCGTGCACCGTTTGCACGGCTAGGCAGGGCTTTGTAAACTCGGCCCCCCTTTAGTTCAAAAGTCACCAGGCTGTGATTGCTTAATATAAAGTCAAAGAGCAGGAAGGGGCTTAAATGGCTCAGGGGAACCAGTAACAGGCAATCAAAGTTGCTGGTTCAATTCCAACCAAAGGCAGTAGGGAGTGAACGTCACCGTCCTCTTTTTTGCTGGTACATGAAGAGTTTGCTGGGCCAGTTTCTACCAGGGAAGCATGTACCTCCTGACACCCCGAATCTGAGCTGGGAGGCCTGGCTGCCAGTCCTCAGGCCAAGGGTTAAAGGGCCCCTAGAAAAGTGCTCTCTCTCTTGCTCCTGCCTGAGTGAGAAGGGTGTGCTGCTAGGGATGGGTGATCCCCCTGGGAAAAGCAGGAGAGGTTTGGCATTGCAGCTGCAGGGAGAATTCCCCCCCTTGCAATGTGGGAAGGATGCTGTTCACAGCTCAAGGTTTGGCAGAACCTGATGTTCCCATTTAATTTACAGAGGCGCAGGCCTCCCGTGTGCACGTGGCCCCTGGCCTCTCGGTCAGGAGAGGTCACGGCCTCAAGCCATCTCTCAGGAACTCCCCCCCCAGACACCGGGACACTTCCTCCTCTCTGAAAACCTCTCCGGAAAGCCATGCTGGGCGGGAGATATAAAAACAAACAAAGGGAAAGGCTTCCGCTAGCAGCACATACTCAGCCCACAGGAAGCGCTGCCACAGGGGGTGACAGTCAAAGACTTCACCGGAGGGGGGGTGCACAAGGAGGACAGCTATATGGCTAGTAACAGGGGCCAGATGGTGTCATGGCTACAAGCAGAGCTCTGGCTGTCAGGAGATTCAGTCTATGCCCAGCTCTACTACTGACATGCTGGACAAGGCATTCCCCCCTACCCCCGTGCCTCAGTTTCCCCATCTATAAAACAGGAATAGGAATTCTCCAGGCTGTGAAGGGAATTACTGGCACAGGGCATTTTGATCCTCAGCTGGAAAGCTCCGGAGAATGGGCCAATCCCTAACTTCCTACTCTGACCTCACTCAGGCAACATGCCACGTGAAACCAGTGAGAAGTTGCCTGCCCAAGGGAAATCTCGAACCCTTTCAGGCCATATCTGCTGTTGAATCAAGGTGCCAGATTGGGCAAATGACAGGTCTGATCTGGCACATGTCAGATGACTGAAGTTATCAAGTATAAAGGATGCTAGGTAGAACATAAGAAAGGCCGTACTGAGTCAGACCAAAGGTCCATCCAGCCCAGTATCCTGTCTACCGACAGTGGCCAATGCCAGGTGCCCCGGAGTGAGTGAACCTAACAGGTAACGATCAAGTGATCTCTCTCCTGCCATCCATCACCCCTCTCTGACAAACAGAGGCTAGGGACACCATTCCTTACCCAGCCTGACTAATACCCATTAATGGACTTAATCTCCATGAATTTATCCAGGTCTCTTTTAAACCCTGTTATATTCTTACCCTTCACAACCTCCTCAGGAAAGGAGTTCCACAGGTTCACTGTGCGCTGTGTGAAGAACTTCCTTTTATTTCTTTTAAACTTGCTGCCCACTAATTTCATTTGGTGGCCCCTAGTTCTTAGATTATGGGAACAAGTAAATACCTTTTCCTTATTCTCTTCCTCCACACCACTCATGATTTTATATACCTCTATCATATCCCCCCTTAGTCTCCTCTTTTCCAAGCTGAAAAGTCCTAGCCTCTTTAATCTCTCCTCATATGGGACCTGTTCCAATGCCCTAATCATTTTAGTTGCCCTTCTCTGAACCTTTTCTAATGCCAGTATATCCTTTTTGAGATGAGGAGACCACATCTGTATGCAGTATTCCAGATGTGGGCGCACCATGGATTTATATAAAGGCAATAAGATATTCTCTGTCTTATTCTCTATCCCTTTTTTAATGATTCCTAACATCCTGTTTGCCTTTTGGACTGCCGCTGCACACTACGTGGACGTCTTCAGAGAACTATCCATGATGACTAGGAGTAATGGCTGTGATTTCCAAAGCCAGTCATTTTAATGAGATTCGGGTGGCCAGATCTCCAGGCAGCTTTGAAAAGCTCAGCCAGCATCTATCGAGATAACACACAATGAACTGGCTAGCGTGTTTGTACATCACTGCCTTCTTCCGGCTGACATTAGAAACACATAACGGTGTCATGGACTCTATACTGGTAACCCTAATGAAGATTCTCCTTTAGAACCAATCAGAGTGGGGCTTTAGGAGCAGGAGGAGTTGAGTGCTGCTGCAAAGTGCTGAGTTGCCCAGGTGTGGCTCAGAGCCAGCTGCAAAGTCCTACGTGACTCTGGATGTGTGTGTGTCTCTCTCTCACTCCCCTGTACCCAGGGTGTGCAAAGTCTCAGAACAGCATGTTCAGACCTGTTGTAACACCCAGTGTGTAACAGCAGCGTGTCTTAGGACACAGCCGCCTCCATGCTAAATTCTTTCCCTGCTGCTGCAGTTGGACCTCGGATGCAGGTTTAATGCTGTTTTATGTTTAATCCCCCTCGTTTTCTTTAACCGTAATCTTCCATAAAAGCCTTCAACTGACATCACGTCTAGGGCTGCGGCTGTAGGGTGAGGCAGTCACTTCACTCGCGGAAACCCATCCATCCCCTTTCTGCCGCTGTTGCTACAGTACCAGTCTGAACCCGCGGATAGTTAGCCTGAAGCTCTCCGCCCGCACTGGTACAGACACGGCTGGTGGGTTTAGATGTCTGGATGACGCGGACAAGAACAGCCAGATGGAGAGGCTGCAAAACCCCCACAAAAAGCCTCCCCCAACCTGCCAGCCACAGCAACATCCCTGTTCATTCCTCTACTCCCACTGGGTCCCCCGCCGTGGGTGGCCGGGTATGTGTGTATAGCTGCCATGCCTAGCCCTTTTAACGGGGGACCCTGTGTAATAACAAGTCTGGCTGCCTGGGGCCCTCAATAGGGGACTGTGATTGATCGGGACTGTCTCTGTGTGTGTAATAATGGTGCTGTCTCCCTCTCTTCAACAGAGGATTGTGACAGCACACGCCTGTCCTGTGTGGACCAGCACACACTGGGGCTCCAGGATGTGAGTCACATGGAGGCAATTTGTGGGCTTCTGTAACTTTTCTCAGCTTTCCATGCTGGAAAGGGATCAGGCTACTCACTCTAGGGTGGAGGGGACGGGATTCCTGGAGAAGCGAGGGCCGGGGGGAGGCAAATTCCCTTTTTGTTCCCAAGGGAATACAAAAGTTAGAATCATGGAAAAGCTGCAGCCCGCGCCCCCCCACCACGCCGGCTCTACCCATCCCGCAGCCAGAATCCCTGCAGCAAACCTGACAAGCCTCATAATAAGGAAACTCTGCACGTTACAATAGGAAGCAAAGCTCCCTCATCTCAGCAGACAGAGGCCTCGCAACAAACCAGGACCGTTCACAGACACCCCTCAAGAAGACCCCGAAAAGAGCACAGAGCACGTCTCTCGCCCCTGGAGGTTCGCTCCTGCCTGCTGCAAGGCCAGCCAAGATTTCAGCACAAGGGCACGGCTCCCCCCCCTTCCCCGCAAATCTTACTGAACCAAGTAGCACTTTTATACCAGGAGTCTCATGGCGAGCACGTGAGCCCCTCTTTGCATGAGTCAGGGGCTGCAGAATCAGGCCCCACGTTAATGAACCTCCCAATTAGATAAAAAAAAGCCATAATATAGAGGGCCAGGGACCCGCAGCCACCCCTTCCCTGCCCAGGGAAATGCCAGTAGATCACTGGCATCCGGAACCCAGGCTGGGCTGGTTAATCTCCTGTCTGCTCATTAACCAGGAGCCAGGCTCCCAGCCTATAGGGTCCCCGGAGCAGTGCCCAGCCCTGGACTAACCTCCACCCTGGGCCTGGCCCTTCACCGCCCTCTGACTCCTAATGGCTGGAAGGGCCAAAGCCAAAAACTGCCAGGGTCCTGACCTGCCCATTGGGCCCCAGTCTCTCTGAATCCCCTTCATCAGAGGCAGGGAGCAAAGGGAGAGAAGAGAAGGAGATTTAGTGGGGGGCGGGGAGAGCCACCCCACCCCCTTTACCCCAAAACCAGCCAGTCTCCCCCCTCCCCCCACCTCCTCAGGGGGGTCCACTGCAGAGTGGGCAGGGGAGGGGAAGGGAGGAGAAAGGCTCGGGGGGGGGGGGAGGGAAGGAAGGAAAAGCCAGCGAGGGAGGGAGAGGCGCCGGCAGCGGAGCCCGGAGTTACCCCCAGGGGACGGTTAGTGTGGGAGGGAGCCAGCCAGGCGCCCCGGGGAGCCCCGGGGGAGCGGGGCTCTGGTTCCTTACGGGCTGGCCGAGGTTCTCGTTCTCCTCCTGGTAGCGCTGCAGGGAGCCCGGGCTGCGCCCGTCTGGCCCCCCGGCCGGGGCTCCTGTCCCCCGGGGCCGGGCGGCGGCGCTGCCGGGCTCCCCGCCGATGGTGATGATGGTGAAGGGCCCCGGCTCGGCCCCCGGGCGGCCGCAGCGCAGCAGGATCTGCCCCAGGCTCAGCACCGCGGCGCCCAGCAGCAGCAGCCGCAGAGCCGAGCCGCCTCCCATGGCTCCAGCCGCAGCCGCCGGCTCCTCCACCTGCAGCCCCGGCCGGGACCGGCCCCGGAGGAGGGGCGGCTGGGGAGGGGCAGCGCAGTCCCCGCTCCCCGCCCGGCGGCTGCATTCCTGGGCTCGGGCTCCTGGGCCCCGCCGCGAGCCTCCCTCCCGCGGCGAACTCCGGGACCAGGCGCTCCGTGGGGCCGGGCGTCCCGGACCGGACCCGCTCGAACCCACCCGTGCCCGCCGCGCTGGGCCCAAAGCCGGGCTGGGGTCCGGGCCCCGCGGGTCCAGATCCGCGCTGCGCCCGGCCCACGTGCCCACACCCTCCCCTGCCCACTCTGTGCCACGTGCCCAAACCCACTCGTGTGCCCTGCTGTGAGAGTGCCACACCTCTGCCATGTGCCTAAACCCACCCCATGCATGGGCATACCCAGCTCCCTGCCCTCCCACATCCATCCTAGACGGTGCCCAGGCATTTTCGTAGCCCAGTAGCGTACATTGCCTAGCCCCGATTGTCCCCATCCAGGTCTGTCTGGACCCTGTTGTGCTCTGGACCCAGGCAACGCTGCCGAAGTGACAGCTGCAGGAGGCCCTTGGCTCATGGGTCTCCCACCCCAGTGGGGACACACGGACATGCCACTGGTGGCCTTTTTACTGCCACCTCGTGCAGTGCCTGGGCTATCGGGTGCCCCACACACCGGCACAGACCTACCACTGGATCCGTGCGTGTTCTCTCCCGCTCCAAGGGGGATGAGCCTCTCCCACAGCGGGCAGGGTGGGGCAGTGTGGCCCGGGGGCGGGGGCAGAGGGGAAGGGTTGCAGACTAAACTTTAGGCCTTGCAGCAACAGGATGGCACTTGTATGGATTTGCCAAAGACCCAGATTTCCCAGGACAGCTCTGTGAATGCAGCCCATGCCAGGGACAATGCATTGCCAGATCTAGCCCCAGTCATGGCCAATTAGCCAGCTACGCCTCAGCCCAGCACTATCCCCAAGGGACCAGCCCTTACTGTACAATACTCACCCTCTCATTGAATGTAGATGAATTTCACATAGATCCATCACCATGGTATCTGGGCACCGCCCCGCATCTGCACCAGGCCTTCCCAAAGCCCTGTCCATGCTTTGGAGAAGTCTGCAACTCCCACGGATCCTGCTGAGAGCAGAGCTAACAAGGGAAGCCACAGGGTCCTTTGCCCCACATGGTCCCTGGCCTTATAGAGAGGCACTGGGGTCTAACAGACAGACCTCTGCACTGGGAGTCAAGAGACCTGGTGTCATGACGGGACACGGGCAGTCTGACCAAGTGGGCAAAGCAGGAGTCAGGCCAGGTCAGATACCAGGAGGTCAGAGTCCAAGTCAGGCCAGAAGGCAAACTGAGAATCAAGTGTCAGGACAGGAGGCAGGAAGCATTAGATTACCAGGAGAACAAAAGCAGGAGACAAACTCAAGAGCAGAAGCACAGATTGATAACCAGCATCATGCCAGGAAGTTAAGCCAGAGGAGCAGGAGCTACAAGGGACACACGATCCAAGACAAAGGGAACCTCACTGCCATAGACAGCCTCCTCTTCCTGTTCTGGGTTTAAATAGGGGCTGGGAACCAATCAGGGCCCCAGCATTTGGCCAGTCAGCTCCCAGGATGGGGGCTCTGCTGTCTAAGTTCAGCTCCTTATTCTAACAGCACTTAGCCCATCTCAGGATGGTAGGTTGGAGCCTGCTAGTGCTAATGAGTATTGTAGAGCAGTGTTTGAGACCTGTGGTCCCTGGCTCCAAATGTTAACTTTGTGGTTTGACTGGGACAAGTCACTTACCCTTTCTCCATTTTGTCTGTTTATAGATTGTAAACTTTTGGGGGCCAGGAGTCACTGTTACCATGTACAGCACCTAGCACAACAGGGCCCAATCTTGATATCGGCCTCCAAGCAATCTGTGCAGCCTTGGGCAAGTTCCATCCACCCACTTTGTGCCTCAGTTTCCCCATCAGTAAGATGTGGGTTTGACGACACTTAGCCATCTCTCGGGGGTGGGGGAAGGAGTCGGTTAACATTCACAATGTATTTTGAAGGAAAAAAACATTCACTATGTGGTGCTAAGTGCTAGCAGGGAGAGCCTCAGCCTGTCTCTCTGACTCTAGCGACTGGTCATTCCTCTCAGTCCAGGGCCTCGCACTCTGGTTGTGCCTGTCCCCCGGTCATTCCCACTGACCTCAGCAGGGGCAGAGGGCCACCAGCCCCTTTCAGGAGGTGGCCAGCTTCAAGGCAGAGAGAGAGAGAGTGTGTGTCCTTCCCCCCCACCCCACCCATGGCCTCGCTCTAGCTCCATGCGAAGGCAAAGCCTTGGCGCCGTGTAAACACCAGCTGTACCAAGAGTGAGCGGCTCCTTCTAGGTCAACAGACAGCTGAGTTGTTGCCAGGCAACGGCCCTGCTCTTCTTCCTCGCCAGCCTCGCTGGGTGGCGCCTGGCTCCTCACAGCGCCGCGCGCAGGCCACGTCCAGCGGTCGGCCTCGGGGTGCACACTCGGTGCAGGGGGTGGCAAGGGGCCGGGCGGGGGGGGGGGGCTGGTAGCTGCCATGTCATAGCCTAGCCTGGTGGGGTGGCTGGGTTTCGGGGGTGGCCCAGTGATGGGATTTCAAGGCAGCTCGGGGGCATTATTCCGAGACACGTGGCTGATGGGCCCTTCTCTGGCCCGTCCCACCTCAGCCAAGCCCTGCTGAGACCCACTTTCTGCCTTGCCAAACATCCTGCAGCTCCCTAGTGCAGCAATAACGCTCTGCCCTCATCCAAACAGGGAGGGATCATGGGTATTGGTGCTATGGGGAGGAGGGGGTTTTAACCCCTCCCACTCAAACACCTGGACACAGCTGACACCCCCTCCCCCCAAAGTTTGGCTGACAGCCATTGGCCCCGCCAGGAGCATGATCTCTTCAGCCCGCGCCTCTCAGCTCCTTCCAGCTCCACGAGGCTCCTTTCCACCCCTCTGCACAGGAGCAGACAAGGCCCGGGCAGGATGTAGTGGGACCTAAGTGGTACCTACCCCTTGCATCACCCCTGCAGTGGGGGAGCGGGCGGGGTGAACTTTAAGGCCTTGCCGTGGCCTTTTGCAAAAAGCAAATCCGGTCCCAGGCCCTCAGTCTGTATAAACCAATGACAGGGTGGCGGCTATGGAGACCTCATCCCCTGAGCCCTCCTGCAAACCCTCCGCCCTTGGTACTCAGGCCTTTGGGCACCGGCAGTGGCACCAGCTGTGCTGTGAAATGGAAAAGGCTTGTTTGGAAGCTGCTCTGGGCAGCTTCAGTCACCATGGAGCAGCCTCTGGTGCATTGGGGCGGGGGGGGGAATGCAGTTCCTTTCCAAGCCGTTTCATCTCCTGCCATGTCAGAGCGAGGGCTCAGCCCCTCTCACTGACTGGCCCGTCTCAGGGTCCCCCGGCCCGTTCCGTTTGCCCTGCGGGCAAGGGAGCAATTCGCTGATGGGGAGGGAGGCGAATGCGAGGGCAGCAGGTGCCGGGTGCCAAGCCCCACTCAATCCTTCTGAAAAAAAACCCCAGCGCTTCCTCCTGGGCCCATCCCCTTCGCTCACCGCAAACACAGCCCCTCCCAGCAGGCCAATATAGATCAGGGACTGTGGCCCTTGAAATGCCACTCAGCATCTGTCTGCCTCGGCCCTGTGAAAATAGGGGTGCTGGCCCTTTAAATCAGGCACCACTGGGTCACACTCAGAAGCGGCAGATTGGCAGGTGGTTCGGGTGGGTGGGCGAGCGGGGTGGGGGTGGGGGTGGGGGGGGAGCATGTTCTGATTTAGTTCCAGGCTCTTGTTTGATTTGGCCATGACGGCACAGGAGGGAAGGCAGGAACTTGGGAGGTTCTTTTGCTTTCAGAAGGGACGTGGGGGAGGGTGTCTCTTCTCTTGTGGGTGGGGGGGCGTGAGGCAGGGCAGGCAGAAAGTAGCGGGGGAGTGGGGGGGAGGTCAGAGACAAAGAGGGGAGCTGGAGACGCCCGGGAGGCTGGTTTAGCACTTGCCAAAAAAAAAGGGGGAAGTGGGGTTTGCATCAGAGAGTCTCCCCCCCCCCCCCCCCCATTGCTCCCCATTCTCTCCTGGCACTGTGCAGATGTCTATCAAGCCTCTCATATTCTCTATGGCAAATCTCACTCCCCTCTTAATCCCCCCCCTCACCAGTCCATCAGTACGGATCATGTGTTTTTCTCCATGGCAACCTCCTCCCCCCCACCCCAACAATGCAAAAAGCACTTAGCTGCAGTAGCCATGACCCTGCGGATCTCGCTAACCTCTTCCCACCCACAGGTACCTGGCGCGCTCTGCCAGACTCTCCAGCCCACGGGCCCCGAGGCTCCCTGCCTCCCTCCCTCCCGGCTGGCCTGCGGTGGTGGGGTTCGCTTCCCCTTCCTGGAACTCGCGCGCCGGGCTCCCTTGATGGCCCTGGCGCTTTTCCCAGCCCAGCTCTCTCGTAACCTGTCTGCAGCCCAGAGTCGAGGCGCTCTCCCCCTCCCTTTGCTGGCGGGGAGATGAGCGAAGCTGATCTCTCTGTCAAGGCGCTGTGGTTTGGAGAGCCCCCTTCATCCTGAGGGGCCCAGATCCCTCCCTGCCACTGAAGGACAGCGAAGGGCCATGGCCAGAGGAAAGAACGCCAGCACTGATTCATGCTCCCCATGTCCCTGATCGAGAGGCGGGCTGGGAGAGGAGCAGGCAGCCTGCTGTTCAGTCATGCTCAAGGGGCCATGGTCACACTGAACAAGGGCAGCCCGGGGCCTGCTGCCTAGCGCTCCGCCAGCCGCGGCTCCGGGGAGGGGGCGATTGTCCTAGAATCGGCTCCCTGGCCGGTGGACAGAGAATCGCTGCTTCCAGGGCTTCGTGCCCAGGACTCAAATCCAGATCCCGGGGCTCATTCGCGAGAGCCCAGGGAGCCGAGCGCCAGGCAGGAACACGGTGCAATAAGGGCTCCGTGGAATTGCACATGGCAGGGCTGCTTGCAGTGCAATCAATGGGAGCTTTGCCATTAACAGGGGAGCGGGGCTGGGACCTCAGCAGGGCACACCCGTTCCTCTTCCAGTCAGACTTTCCCCCACAGCCACAAAAGCCTCCTTCCCCAACCCGTTCTCCCCCGGCCTTGCCTCCCGCTCAGTGTAGAATCCTCATGAAAGCCACCTACGTCCTCTGCACTCCACCACACCCAGGGGCTGTCTCCTCCTCCCCTGCCTTCCCTCAGCACATCACTCATTCCAGAGGCCAGCCCTTGTCTAGCCCCCAAATCTATTATTGCACCCAATTTACATCAGCTGGGCTGCGTCAGGGAGCACCCAGCTGTTCCCAGCTTCTGTGCTGATAAGTGCATTCCGGGCTAGGGATGCCACAGAACAATGTGATTTGCGCTACTGGCCCAAAGCCACCCTGCTGCAGCTGTAGCCCATCGTCCTGCTGCAGCAGTCACTCTGACGCCCCTCGGTTTTGGGGATCAGACAAATAGGAGGTGCAACACCAACAAGCCACCTTCCAGCGGAAGATCCTAAAGCACTTTGCAATTGCTAAAGAATCCAGTGTTACAGGGTCAGTGGGCACTGAGGGTGAAGAGTGGGGCTTTACTATTTCCAAGGCTCACAGTTCCAGTACTTCTCCATTGGCCCTAGCCATTTTGTTAGCATTTAACCTTTCATTCTTTCTTAAATCCCTCCATTCCCAGCTCTTATGGTCGCGGAGGAAGCGCTTCAAATGGGCCCCCATGGAGGGCTGTGTGTCTACGCCTGCAGACAGACAAACCGGAAGAATAGCTCAGAGATTTGGATTTCCCCATTTATCTGAATGAGGTGTTGACTCTGAAACATAACAACTTGCCACCAACACTGTTGCCTATTTCACTGCTGATCCAACTAATGAGTTTAGTCAGTGTCTGGATAACACAGACGTCAGATACAGTAAAGAGCAATTAGGCCCCGTCATACCCTCCTTTCCAGTGCAGGATTAGTCTATAGCACTATATTCTCCCATCTAGCTTCAAAAGTCCCAAGCAATGTGGCTTCCCCCTCTTCCTCTGGGAGTTTGTTCTACTACCTACTGGGCCCCTCCCGCACTGTTAGGCCCTGGCTTTTGCAGGCTACATTTTCCTTCTCTTGATTCCACCCTGTGACCTCTCATTAGATGTCAGACTGAAAGCGAGAAGGCGGCAGCAGTCACCAATGTACTCCCAAAACAGAGCCGCTCAGGGTCATATCATGGCCAGTGGGGCCACAGCAGACTCCCAGTACTTATCCCCTCGCCTCTGCCAGTACTTCAGCTCCTGATTATGCCCATTTCCCAGTCAGGAAAACCAAGGGTGGCCGGAGGTGATTCACCCCAAGGTCACAAAGGATGAGCTGGGACTAAAGCTCAACAGGCCAGCCTACCCCTCCCTGTGTCCCCCGCCATAGACAAGTGCTCACCCATCACCTCCTTTCCTGTCCAAGTCTTCACCTCTCTCTGATGCTCTGTCCACTGCTATTTGTCTCCCCTTCTCTCTCCTGGAACCCGCTTCTCCCCCTTCCACCGCAGGCTCAGGGCTTTAGCAGGGCTGCTCCTGAATTGCACCCGTCCAGAGGCAGGAATCTGCTCCCAGCTGGGCTTCTGGCTGCTATGCCCAAAACAAATGCGGTTTCTGCAGCCCTTCGCTGTATCAGGCCTTTCACCAGCTCTGCCGCCCCTCCGGAGCAGAGCTACTGGGACTGCAGCCTGTCTCCCAGGCCTGCTAGCCACATCCATCTCTGCTCGTAAGGAACAGAGGCGCTGGGCAACTCTTGCCCCTACATCTTGCATGGCCGACCTCAAGCATTCAAAATCAGCACCCACCCCATCAAATGGTGAGATTGAGTTAAAAATTACGAGATCTTCTAAAGCAATTGGACTTGGGGGGGTTGTTTGCTTTGCCTCCTGCTCTCAGAGCGTCACATTTTCAAGGTCTTCTCTGCACCACAACTAGCAATGCACTCCCCCCCCCCGCCCACTAGAAACCAAGATTCTCGTCTCACTCCCTGACGCCCGGAGCGGGGGCTTTAAGGAAAACGCCAGCTACCAGGCACGCTGGCCCTGCAGCCCGTCTGTAAACACGCGTCTCTGGCCTTCTCCGCTGCAGCTCCGGGATGGTCCCAGCTGAGCCCTGACTCCCATTTCTGTTCAGCCACCCTCTGGCGGGTGCCCCGCTGCCCATGCCTTTGGAAGCAGGAATCCAGCAGCACCTAGCTGCCCCCTTTGGAAACCGACATCGGTCCCTGCCTGCCCTGAGCCAGCATTGACCCCCCCTCTTGGAACAGGGAGGGTTGGAAAGGACGCACAGCAGGGGCGAGGAGGGAAGAGACAAAGCAGACACCATTTAGCAGATAAAGAGCAGGCGCCTTCCCCCTGCCAGTGGTGTGTTTGCGAAGCCAGGCCTGGTAACCGGCAAGGAAGGAATTCAGCCCCCAGCTCCCGGCTCCGGCACTGTGCGAGTGCCCCAAGATCTCTGCACCGCCTCTCCTACCCAGCGCTCCTGGCGGGTCTCACGTTCCCGCCAGCGACTCATCTGCCATAAAGCGGCAGCTTTTGCCTCGCAGAGAGGAGCCCCCGAGCTCTGTGCTGAGCCTTCTGTTTGCTGGTTGGTTTTTCCAGAGCTAGGCTGAAGCCTGGCTTGGCTGCTTTCTCCCTTCTGCGTTGGAGGGGAAAAGGCCCAGCTCCCCAGCCCTGCCCTGGAAGAGGTTGTTCCAAGCTCACCCAAGCCTTCTCTCCTCTAAGCTAGATTCCAGCCTGGTTTCCCTGCCACAGGGCATGTTTAGTGGCACCCTGGGTCATCTAAGCTTGGCTGTGGTAAAAAGGCCCAGGGTCCACTCACACCAGGGTGGTTGCACCAGAGGCTGGGAAAAGGCTCCGCACGTACGTCCACCTAGAGACTTATGCTAGCAGCGCTCGAGCTAGTGAGCTAAAAAGAACACAGGGGAGGCTGAGGCCCCGTAGAGGCTGGAGCCAGGCACCCAAGCTGGCCCCCAGCTGTCTCTCCGGGCTGGGAGGGCCCCACACCGCAGCAGGGCAGACAGCTCCTCAGAGGCTGGCAGTGCAAATCCCGACACTGACAGTGCCGCGTGCAAAGCCTGGCACCGTGAATCACATTCACTTGGCTGCTGCCTGTCACTCAGGATCCTGGTTATTTCCAGCAGGCAGCTTTAAACTCCCATTAGCGCCGGATCTAGCCTTGTAAGCAACACCCCTTCCCCTCCCCCTCCAACACCCAACCCCCCACTCGCAGCTAACGAAGAATCACAGCATCTCACGCCATACCAGCTAATCCATTGCAGCGCTCCAGAACCCCCTTACACATGGGGTAGGAGGAGGACAGGGAGACAGACTCCATTAAACCCCCCCTCAATCATCCTCTCCAACCGTTAACAGAAGCAAAAAGAAGCAGCCTCATCACTCAATATATAGGTTTCTTTTAATATAAAAAAGTGCCTATTAAAAATTCCTTCCTAAATACACAAAAAGACCAGTCGAGTGGGAAAGGGAGCGGGACTTTTGGGGTGAGTGAGGGGGATGGAGTCAAGGGGGCCTTGGCAAAGAAATCATAAAGCAGGAGGAGCTCATGGTCTTTAATGAACGGATGTTCAGAGCAGGCGCTCCGCCTGAAAGTGATCAGATTTCTGGTATATTTCATACAAGCACTGCGCAGGTTAGATCAGTAACGGACAACACAGGAGGGCTTTTTTTGTTTTTTGTTTTTTTTGTTTTTGTTTTTTGCACAATCCACAAAGCTGTACATAGTTTCCAAACCCTGGGAGAAGGAGGGGGGGCGGGATAAAGCGGGGGCAAAAAAAAATGTCACCCACCCACCCACACACACATACACACACACACACCCTGAGCTCATCACAGGCGCAGCTGGAAAACCATGGAGGAAGGAATACTGGTGTAGCTAACAATGGCAAACAAGAACTCAAACAACTCTTTCACCCTGGCCCCGCAACCCCCCCGCCCCCAAAGTCCCCCCACCAAGCAACCCCCCCACAAAGAGGGTGGGTTTTTTAAAATCTTTTTCTTCCTTTTTTTTTTAATACAAATTTGGATCTTTGGGTGTGTCCTGCCAAAAAAATTAATAATAATAAAAAAAATAAAACTAAAGTCGTCGTCAGTGTCATAAAAAAGGCAACTGAAACCCCACAAACCCATGCGGAAATTTGCACGTCACAAAACCACAGCAGATGTACAGAATGCAATATACAAGACACAATTTATAATAAAACATTATATACAATAAATAGGTTATTGTTACTTTTTTTTGTCGCTCGATCTGTAAATAAATTTTCTCAGTGCATACTGGTGGGTTTTTGCTTCTCACTCCTGCATATTTGCCGCTCAACATTTTTTTTTGATTATTTATTTAGATTTTTTTTTCTCTGTGTGGGGGTTTTTTTCTTTTTGATTTTTTTTTTTTTTTTACATTTTTCTTTTCTTCAAAAGTATATACAATTGCTGGTTTTGTGCAGAAACAAAAAAATAGACGTCCCTCTGCTTCCAAACAGGAGAGACCGGGGCCGGGGGTGGGGGGCAATCTCTGTTGCCCAACAGAGTGGGGTAGAGGAAGAAAGTTGCTGGAAAGGGGGACTGGTGGAGAAGAGAGGCAGACTGGTGGAGAAGAGAGGTGGACAGGCCAAGCCGGGACGGAGATCAGGCGGGTGAAAGGCGGCGCGATGCTTTTCACTCTTCTCGCTGGGATTTCGGTGCCCGTGGATGCTTTGGGGTGGGGGGGACGCTCACCGTCTTCCCACACCCCTGCCAAAAAAATAATAATAAAAACAAATGATCTGCCCAGAGCAGCTGGCGGACGCTAGACTGTGGTGTAGTGAACTCATGGCTGGGATGGGACAGGGTGGGGTCTTCTCACTTGTTTATATAAGCTGCAAAAGACAAAAGAGAGGGGAAATGAATGTCACACGCCTGCCTCCACCCAGTCACCGGTGTGAAACAGACATTGATGACACGCTGCTCTCACCCCCGGGGGGCTATGGGTCTGATCCAACACCCGCTGCCGTCAGTGGGGGGCTTGCCATTGGGACGGGGCCTGTGCTTTTGTTCAGCGGGTCTAGCACAATGGGGGTCAGAAGCTGTAGAACGTATTTAGGTGCCTAAAGACGCTGCTAGGCAGGTCGCTTACTGCACGACACTACGGGGATGAGGGCGGGACAAGAATCAGTAGCGAATCACAGAAGGGCACCGTGGTGTCCAAGTGCTCTGCATCTTTAGGTGTCTTTGAACCTTTGAACATCCTACCCCCGGTCTCCCCTGGGCTTCCTAGGCACTGCGCTAGGTACTGTACATACACCGAGGCCAGGCCCAACGACAGGGCTCAGGAGTCTGAAAGACGCCCCCTCCCCGGAGCTAAGCTGAGCGACCCCCACTCCCTAAACCGCACTAGGATTCTTCTGTGGCCCTAGCCCCGCCTCTGGGGGACCTCCGCGGACAGGAGGACCCCTCCCATGGCTGTAGTCAGCGTCCACCTGAGAGGGCTACGGCTTTGCAACTGTGGCGGTAGCATTTCAAGTGTAGACAAACCTACAATAAGAGATAGTCCCTGCCCGCAAGGGCCCACAGGAAACCCAAGGCAGAGGCAGGAACTGAAGTTGGTTGTGCCCTAGCCCAACACCTAACCCGCAAGGCCCCTCTGCCTCTCTGCTGGCAGCACTGGGAGTTGTGCCAAGGCCCAGGGTGCCCATCACCATTCCACAGACGCTCTGTGAGCCCGGCTCTGCTCTCGGATACTCTGGCGTGAGTCTGCGCGAGGGGATCAGGCCAGTACAGGGGCAATAGAGGCATGAGTGCAGTTCAAAGCCCGATCCGAATCCAGGCTTTGGTGCTGAGGTTCTGTTAGATGAACGGGCCGGTTACAAGGACACCCGCTTGGCGTGGGCGGAGAGGCAGAACCGCTGAACTCGGCGAGACATGCTGCTCGTGAAAAGTCTCTCTTCACTGCTCAAAAGGTACCTGCACCTCGGGGTCCCACCATTACTATCTGCAATCTCACGAGCCTAGGATAAAAATTCCCAGGCCGCTCGGTCCTCCTGGTTCACGGTATAAGCTGATGAGCTGGGGTCGGGAAGAAACGTTATCCATGGCACCCAGGTTATCTGCTGGCTGCTCCGCCCAGTACCTGTCTGCTCCAGGCCATCGTCAGAGAGATAACTCACTAGGTCAACTGGGGGGCTGGGTTTGGGTTGACGCCCATGATGAGATCCGGGCTGCTCCAGATGGAACCCAGCTGGTTTCTAACTGGGGGTTTGGCTGCATTCTGAAGTTCAGAGGCATTTTAGCATCTACAGCAGCAGAACCTGCTTAAGCCAGAAGGGAGCCAGGCCTGGCCCAAAGGACACGGGGAGAAGGGCAAAGATTTCCCCGCCGCCCAGCAGATGACTTTCTGTGACGAGCCAACGCCTCTTCTCTGGAGCAGAGCTCAGAGCGGGGACCGGGGTGCAGCTGGCGCTATGGCACCTTTCCTGGGTGCATTTGAGGACCAGACGGACACGTACGGTGTGGGCGGGAGGGCTGCTTGGCCACCCCCAGCGGAGTCGGGGGCCCAGGGTAGGAACCGGACCCGCACTGCCGCCATTGTGTTCCCTGATCCAAGAAATGCTCCGAGGGCCAGATTCCGCTCGGGGTTCCGCTCACGTAAATCCGGAGGGACTCCGTGAGATCAGCTGGGTTACTCCCCTTGGCCCTGTGCCATCAGGCAGTCACGGACAAAGCAACCGCCCTGCCTGGGAGCCTACAGGGCCCAGCTCGGGAGGCTGCGGAGGCCTGAGAACGTGGAGGAATGCGCGGTCTTAGCCCGTGGGGTCGGCCTCTGGAGTCCATGAGGCCGCCGAGGAAGGGGAAGGACAAGGAGAGCTCAGGCCTGAGCCAAGACTAGTTGTCATAGATACGGCAGCTGAGCTGGGCTCGGCTCAGCAAATTCCCCCTTGCGGAGCTGCCGCGGAAGGGTCCCCCCAGGGCCTGATCCTCTGCTGGGGTCACTCAGCCTCGGAAGACTCCTCTGCCCCCAGGAGAGCTTTGCCCAGTGGCGCCCGCAAAGGGGCTGGGGGGCACGAGAGCGGCGGGAGTTTGCTCTGCAGGATGTCGCCCCACTGGCAGAAACCCCTCCCTCTGTGCTGCCCCCGGCCCAAGGTCCCCCTCCCCTTCGATTCATTCTCCTCCCCTCGAAAGGGCTGGCTTGGAAACAGGGGCACACGCCTGCTGTGGGCACGGGCCATGGCACTCCCAAAGGCAATGGTGAGGAGGTGCCCCCCCGCCCCCTTCCCCGGGAGCTAGAGATGGGGACAGCGCTGTGGGCCTGGCTGTCACTGGACTCCCAGCCAGGCCCTAGGGCTTTGAATCCTCCAGCCCCAGAGCCCGAGGGCTCCTGCTTCTCGCCGGAGCAGGTACGGCCTGGGCCTTGCGAATGCTGCCTCCGTCCCGCCCTGGAGCAGCCTTGGGGATTTCTCGGAGGCCCTCAGCGCCATGCAGGATCAGCCCATGGGCATGAGAGGCTGGAGGATCAGGAGAGCTCAGCGGGGGGGCAGCACGGTCTAGAAGATGAGACTGGGCCGGGAGTCAGGAGAACCTGGATTCTGGTCTCCGCTGTGTTTCGGGTCCATCACTTCTCCTCTGTCCCCTGCCCCTCCCCTGTAGGCTGGGTCTGTCTCTCACTGGGGGAATGTGCAGCACCTAGCACAATGGGGCCTTGATCTCAGCTAGGGCCCCTGTGTGTGACTGTAACAATAGCTCAGTGCCCAGCAGCTCCCACCATCCTCAGTGGGGTGTGGGGGGGGAGACTCCCCATTGTTCTCAGCGGGGCAGGTGGGGGATTCTCAGGGGGTGCTGAACACTGCTGGAAGTCTACCCGTTTCATTAGGTGCCTACAGAGAAGCTGAGCTGGTCTGAAAACTTGGCCCACAGGGCCCTGCGCTGAGAAAGAGATAAAAAAAAAATCAACAATTTCATTCCCCCTTCTGGTGAAAGGCCTCACCGGAGCCCTGACCGGGCCCCTCCGGTCTGTTAATTCAACATCCCTCCATTGTCAAAGGAGAGCCCCTTAGTGAAACCGAACACGTGAGAACCAGACCTGGCCTGCAATTAGCACCAAAGTCCCTACCCACTGCGGACTCTAACTGCATCCTAGGGGCTGGGACTCAGCACCCAGGGGAACTCCTTCTGCAAGGCTCAGGGGTCCTGCTCGCCCGGGGAATGGGCAGGGGCTGGGAACAGCCACTGGCTTCCCAAGCAGAGAGCTGGGCTGGAAATGGAAGGGTGGGTTGAAGCGGATCCACGCGGCCCTGTGCGAGGATCATTCACTGGATGAAGCCAGGGAGCCGGCTTTCACAGGGGATCCAGGTCATGGGATCTTGCCCTGGGGGGCGTGGAGCGGGGGCACAGCTTGGCAGCCAGCCTACCCATCCTGTCCTGCCAGCTGGGAAGGGCTTGTGGCCAGGGCCTGCCCAGAGAGGCTCCCAGAATAGAAAAGGTTGAGAAGCATCCATCTAAAGACAAGGCAAAGAAACAGAGTTCTACCCTCACCCTCACTGTGTGTGCACAGACACGTATGTGCACACACCTACCACAACCAGGCGTGCACACACCGACACGCAACCAGGCGTGCACCCCCCCCTAGCAGCAAGTAGCCCATTTTTCACATACAGCTCTACAGGCAGCGACTCCAGCCACAGGGAGCTGCTGGCTGATCCCCTTTGCCTCCCGGGGGGCAGCCGAACGGTTCCTCCGTGGCCCTGATTCTCCTCCCCCCGGCATCTGAGCCGGCTCCCAAAGGAGCCAGCGCAAAGAGGCCGGTGGACGGCCATGGGAGCTGGATGGGACGCGGACACCGCTGAAAATCCGGAGGGATGCCACAGAAATCAGGGCAGGGCCATGGGAGGGTGAGCGGAGACACAAGCCCAGCGACATGGGGGGTCCCTGCAATAGGCGGTTGCCAGTCAAACGCAGGCTGAGCTGTGGAGCCCAGGAGGCCTGGGAATGGCGGGTTACGGACCCGATTTAGGCACAACTCCCAAACCCAGCGGCCTCCCCAGGAGAGGCCTGGGGAGACAGGAGCTGCTACCAGTGACTGAGGCTTCAGACAGGGCCTCCCAGCACCCAGACCCATGGTGCACCTGGCCAAGGACGGGTGATGGGGGAAAATCCCTCCTACAGCCCCGGAGTGACTGGTTTATGGCCCCAGCCCTCCCATCTGCACGGACGGTACCATTCACCGCGTCTTCCAGCCCCACTTCACAGACCCACCTCTCCTCCAACTCCACCCCCAGGACAGCATCACAGCGGGAGAGTTGTTAACCTTGCACAGGGCCAGCAGCTGTCAGCCCCCCTTTTCCCCAACACCCCCTGGGACTGTGAGATCAGAGGTGATGGTGCCCGCTGCCCGGGGTGAAGTTGGAAGGAAAGGGCTCCTTGCTCCCTCTCACCCCACCTCTGCACAAAGGGCACAGGAGCTTGAACCCAGCCCTTTACGTCCATGCCTGGAGACACACACATCTGGGCTTCTCCCAGCCTCGCCATGATCAAGGACCGGGCACATTTCACGTGCCCTGCTCCCCGAGCAGCAGCAACCTTCCCGAACAGGGATGGTCAGTGCAGGTCACGGCCCCGTCAGGCCACGCGGAAATCTGGGCACCCGCAGGTGTGCTAGGATCTTCCATCTCATCAGCTCCACGGCGGTTGGGGGGAACTAGCCGGGAACAGACAGCTAGCGGGAAGGAGACCATGGAATGGGGAAGAGCAGAGAGAGGAACGCAGGGCAGCTCCGATCCGATCTCAGACACGTGGGGCCGGACCCTGCCCAGCTGCCGTGATGCCCACAAGTGTGAGCGAGGGGAGAATCCAGCTCCATCGCTCCAGGAGTGAGACATGAACACAGACTGGGGGAGCGCGTGGGCGGCGGCATCCTCACTGCACCGCGGAGCTTCCCTTCCTCACCCCTCACGAGCTACGATGGGGCTCATGCCAAACCCCAGGAACCTGCCCACTGATCTTGGCAGGCTGAGGAGCCGAGACCCCCTCGGCCGCCCCTCGGGGTGTCTGGCATGTCCCCTAGCCCAGGAAGGACGAACACCACGCCGCAGTCTGCGGGGCCCCTCCCTCCAGGGCAGAGTTTTATTCTTCCGCTACAAAACTCACAGAGTCACTCGACCGACAGCCTTCCCTGATCCACACTGGCTGCAGGACGCAGGGGCCTTTCCCCTCCCGCCAGACACCCGCAGCGTAGCTCCCCCATCAATGGAGCCCCCTCAGCCCTCCACAAACACCAACCTGAGCCGGCTCAGAT
This sequence comes from Dermatemys mawii, assembly GCA_007922305.1. NCBI lineage: Eukaryota > Metazoa > Chordata > Testudines > Dermatemydidae > Dermatemys > Dermatemys mawii. The sequence goes on from ML677388.1 coordinate 9,011,334, forward strand.
CCCAGCCCCACAAGTGTCAACAGGGGAGGGGGACGATCCCAACATAGACACACCAGCTCCCGCAAGCGGGCCTGGGGGTGGAGAAGACACAGCAGGGGGAGAGGGTATCCTGCTCAGTTACTTACCAGGCAATAGGTGTGTCTCCAAGATCCACGGGTGGAGTTTTTTATATATATATATATATTTGGCTTTCCAAAAAAAATTTTTTTTTCTTTTAAAAATCAAGCAACAAAAATACCCCCAAAACCAAACACACTGGGGAACAAAAAAATAAAAGAAACCCTCCGAAACAGCAAACGTGGCGGAAGAGGGGACCTCGCCGAGTCCTCGGTCGGCATCCGTGAGTTTGTCGTTCGAGTTGACAGATCTCATTTATTTTTGTAGAAAAAACAATCCAACCAACCAACCAAAAATCCCAGCCCCTCCCTCCCCCTCAGCTCCTCCCGTCTCTGTCCCAAGTTGTGTTCGCTGCCTTTCCTCTGTCAGCTCACACGCATGCAGGCGGGGGCGAGAAGGAGGCGGCCGCTGTCCGATTGTCTTTCTGCTACAGGCTGTGGAGCGGGAGGTGTGTGTGGGGGTGTACAACGACAACACGGCTTGGTCCAAAAATCGCAGCCACGTTGTTCAGAGACGGAGCGAGTTCTTAGTTTTAAAAAACCAGGGGGCTTCTCTCTTCCTCTTCTCCGCTGGCTTTCTTTTCTTTTTTTTTTCTTTTTTCTCTTTTTTTTTTTTTTTAGAAAAGCAAACAAACAAACAGTTCTCGATCTCAGTTAAATACAGAACTTGAAAAGTGTTCCAGAAAAAGTGCTGGCTAAATTAGCTCTGAAAAAGAAAGAGACAGAAGAGTGGAGTGAGAAAAGGACCCGGCAAACACAGCCGATCCCTTTGGAGGTTACTGATGATATGTATGACAGTCACTCCGAGACGACTCAGTAGAGATTAGACCCCACTGTGCTGGGTGTCGCACAAACACGTGGTGAGAGACAGCCCCTACTCCAAAGAGCTTCCAACAGGCCCGATTCTTGTTTACACTAAAGCCCCTTCACACGGTGTTGGGAGCATAAAAGGGGCCGTAAAGTCCATGGGAACGTGAATTGCTCTTCCAAAGCGGCATAAAGTAGCCAGAGTGTAAATGAGAACCAGGCTCATTGGGTGGAGGGGGAGGAATGAAACATGAATAGCCCCATTTTATGCCCAGAGACTGGGGCAGTGAAATAAGTGGCCTGTTTTGCAAATGAGCTCAGACCTCTTTGGCTCCAAGAGGCACGCTCAGCGTTGGGCATTTCAGGAGAGCCAGGCCTTATTCATGTGCTAAATGGGAGCTGGGCCTAAGTGATCTGCCCAAGACCACCCAGGGCATCTGTGGCAGAGCCAGCTCTCCTGGTGCCTACAGAGCCAGACCTTCCCTTGGCTTCAGTGGAGTTACTCCTGATTTCCACCTGCATGTGTGTCGGCAGAGAGGAGGCCAGTGTTTCAAACCATCTCACTCTCCTGACGGGGAGATCCCAGCCCACACACTGTCCAAATCTTGCCCTCGATTAGTTTATATCCATGAAGCGCAATTGAAGCCAATAGGCCTTGTGCCCAAAACTGGGCCGTAGACCTTGCCCTGCCCATCAAGTCTATAGAGGCTCGTTCAAGGCTATTTGTGGGATTACACCTGCTGGTCAATAACCTCCCATGTCCTGCCTCTGGCCGATCTAATGCCAAACCGGGAAGCAATGCCCTGCCGCTCCTGCAGCCGTCAGCTGGCGCCTGGAAGTGAGAGGCTGGGAGATCTCTGTTGTGAATAGGGCATGGAGCACGGTCTGGGTGAAAACGGGCCCACTGGGAAAGGGGTCAAATAGTCCGGGGCGGAGGGGGGTTGGATAGGGAGCTCTCCAAGCCCTCAGTGGCTTGATGCCATGGAAATCCTGGGCGTGGGCTTAAGCGTGGACCACTGGTTGGGATGCCCAGGCAAACCCTGGGTCAGGAGACATAGGGGGAGCAGATGCAAAGCGGGGCAGGTCCCTCCTCCCTGCCAGGCCCCGCCCAGGATCCCGTGAGCGACTCCACTGAGCCCGGCGGGACTGCACAGTTATCACACATTGTGAACAAATCCACAGGCCTTCCTAGCAAGCCAGGCCACAGAGAGTGGCTGAACTCAGATCTAGCCGCCCTCGGCCAGTGGGGAGAGCTGGGTTCAAGTCTGGGGACCAGGATTTCCCCTGGAAGTTAGCCCAGCCGCTGGAAGGGGGTCCTGGGGTTCGTGCCTAGCCCCTGGCTGGCAAATCCAGGGGGGCAGGCTGTCCAGGTCCCAGTTACGGAGAGGTGAGACCAGCCCAGAAAGCAGCCAGTTACGTTCTAGGGATACACAGTCCTCTCTCTGCCCCTTGATCCTCCAGGGATGGGGCTCCTCTACACACTGCAGCTAGAGGCACAGAGACAGGAGTATCAGGGGGTCACCGGCCCGACTGGGGTCCGTGAGGGCTCCCGCGCACACGGGAGAAGCACCTTCCCCTTTGGGCTTTCTCACAGGACCCCGAGCCTGCCACCTGAGCGTTGCTGGGGGACCACTCCCCAGCCCAAGCTGAGCTCACCCCCCACCCATCCATTCCTTGCCCCCCCCCATTGCTTCCCCCTCCACTCCTTCCCTTGAACCCCCTCCCGCTGTACCCCCCGCCAAGATTAACTGTGCTCTCCCAACGTGGCAGCCCAGGCCTGCGTCCCCGGGCATTAGGGGCCAAGCTTGGGGTCTCCCCTCCCCCCGATTCCGCCCCCAGAACCTACCCTGTAACAAAACCTCGTTGTCCGGTTGGCACTTTAGATGACACTACAATGAGGTGACTGTAAAAGTGTCCTCGGGGTGTTGCTCTACCATTGGACCCAAAAACCCGCTCTTCTGGGCCGCGGCCATGATTGGATGCCCTTGGGGCGGGAAGCTCGGGTACCTGTAGTTGTCCTGCAGCTGCAGCATAGAGTCTCTCGGGACTGGGGAGATATTCAAGTCATTCATCAAGGGGCAAGCGTACGCCCCCCGGTGGAGAGCCCTGGCCATCTCGAGGGGCTCCTTCTCGCCCTTGGAGGGGTTGGCGTTACCGGGGTTGCTCAGGTGGGGATTGAGGCAGGCGGCGTCAGCCCTCCCCATGAAGTCCACCAGCAGGCCGGCCCCGGGTTTGTTGTCGTAGGGGGGGCTCCTGGTGCTGGAGTTGGGGGAGTACCAGTAGCTGGGGTTTTTGCAGCTGGGAGAGTCGTAGAGGGGCTGAGGCATGGGGAGATCCCGGCAGGCCATGTGCGCGGGGTGGGGCAGGCCACTCCCCGGCATGCCATGCTTCAGGGACTCGCAGGCTGGCAGCTTGCGGATGTCGCTGGGCCGCAGGTCCTCCTTGAAGGCCAGGGTCGGGGAGCAGTTGGGCGAGAAGGCTTTCTGCAAGCTGGCTTCGAACACGGTCTGCTGGGCCGGGGCGGCCAGCTGGTGCGGCAGGGCGGGGAAGTGCTTGCTCTCCAAGTCCGTCTGGCCCAGGCCGGGGGAATCACTCTGAAAGCCCTGGACGAAGGTCCCATCGGAAGGGGTGGAGGGGTTCATGGAGTAGGGCCCAGCGTAGTCGCCCGGCTCGCGCTCGCCGAGCCCGAAGCCCCGGGACTGGGAGGGCAGCGGGGACATGCTGCTGTCGCCACTGTAATAATCCAGCCCCAAGTCCGTGCTCTCTTGAAACAGCGCATTGACCTGCTGGGCTTTGGTGAGGAACTTGGCCTTCCCCGTGCCCCGCTCTTTCTTGGAGGCGCAGGCCCCGCGGGAGCCCCGCGGTTGCCTGGGCCCGGTGCTCCTCTTGGAGGGATACACCGAGGAGGAGGAGGAAGAGGAGGAGAAGTTCAGATGGGAGGCCTCAAACATGTCCACCTTCTTCCGCCTTCCCCGCCCGGGCTTGGAGCTGCTTTGGAACAGGACACTCTGGTTCCAGTTGTAACCCGGGGCCGAGGAGGCCTCGTTCCAGTCCATCATGAGCTTCTCCAGGCTGGACAGGCTGGACTGGCCTTCGCTGGATGAGGCCTCGCTGTTGGCCCGCCTGTACCCGGCCGGCTGGTTGAACTGGGTGCTGTCGGAGGAGGACTCGGAGAAGGTCTCCGAGACCGTCTGCTGCTTGGCCTTCTGGGGAGTGTAGTTGGAGATATCCAGGATGACATTGGGTTCGTTGATGTGGCACTCGAAGCCGGGGTTATAGAGCTGGCTGAAGGCCTCGGAGCTCCAGTCCAGCCCACCATAGCCCTGCCGGAAAGGCCACTGGGCAGCGCTGGGGAACTGTCGGCAGTTCTCGGACGAGGGCTGGAAAGAAGCCGAACCTTTGGGGACCATGTAGCCGCCAGGGGACACGGTGCTGGCCCGGCTGTCGCACCTGAGGGGCGTGTGCGAGGAGCTGGAGAACTGGCCCGGCTCGGAGCTGGTGAAGAAGGAGGCCTTGGTGAGCGGCAGGCTGGGCCCCACCGTTTGCTGGGCGTAGCTGGCGCTGTGGGCGCTGCTGGGGGACGAAGGGAGGCTGTTCCCGCTGCCGTAGGCGAAGCTGCAGTCCTTGTTGTTGGGACAGTCTGGGGCAGCGGGGTACTGCTTCGCCGGCTGGAACACGCTGGAGGGCGTCACGCTCTGCCCCGAGCCGTAGCCGCCGTACTGGGCGTAGCCAGCGACAGCGGTGGGGTGAGCGGTGGGCGACCTGGCGATGGCTGAGGGGGGCACCAGCTTCTGGAAAGCGTCAGCCCCGCGGCAATCGGAGGCGGCCTGGGAGACCCCGTAGCCCACTGTCCGGCTGTGCGAGAACGACTGCCGGCTGGGCATGACCGCGTGGAAGGGGGTCTCGGTGGCGGTGGCGGGTGTGACTTTGGCGCTCCGGCTGGGGTAGGAGGCCAGGCCCCGCTGGCTGGGCAGGGTGCTGGGCGGGGCCGTGTAGGCGGCCGAGGACTTGCGGGACTCGGACCGCGAGGCCGACAGGGCGAAGTCCAGCAGGTCCGAGGAGTCATCCGAGTCCAGCAAGGAGCGGAAGTAGCCGGTGAAGAGGTTGTGCCTTTCCTGGCTGACCTCCGTCTGGGAGGACGGGTTGCTCCCGGTGAAGAAGCCGGCCCGGCTGGAAGAGCTGGACTCCAGCGCTGAGGAGTGGAACGCCCGGGACTCAGCACCTTGATAGCTGCAGTTCCTGCTAGTCTGGCCGGAGAGGTGGCCGTGGTGGGGGGCCCACGGGCTCCCCTTGTCCCCGGCCCACTCCGCGGGGCCGTCGCTGAAGTTCTGGCCAGGGTTCTGCTCTGGGAAGAGCACCCCGTTCTTGCGGGCTCGCCTCTTCCGCTTGGGCTTCCCCACGGGATCCGGCTCCGGCCGGCCCCTCTTGCGGGGGTGGACGGAGTCGGCGTGCACGGCTGCGGGGGCCTTCTTCTTCTTCCCGATGCCCTCGAAGAAGTCGCTGAAGGAACAGCGGGACGCGCGGGCGGCGTGGCCCCCTCCCCGGCCGCCAAAGCCGCCCGCCTTGCCCCCGCGCCGGCGGAAGCCCTGCACCCTGTGCAGGAAGTGGGAGATGCTCTGGGTGTCGGGGGCCTGGTGGATGGACTCGGGCTCGCTGGGGGTCCAGCAGCGGGGTGGGGAGCAGCGCCCCGAGCACTGGCTCTGCCGGTTCAGGAAGGCCAGTTTGGCCAGCACATCCGAGTAGTCGGCCTTGCTGTCGTTGGTGTCGGCAATGTAGGAAGGCTGGGGTGAGGCAAGCTTCTGCTTCCTCCTCCTCCTCTTCTTCACCTCCGGGGCGGGTTCCTTGGGCTTGCCCGGCCCCAGCAGTAGGTTTTTGGGGGGCCGCCCCCGCTTGCGCTTCAGGATGATGGGCATCTCCCCCGGGGGGAAGACCACCACCACGTTGCGGCCATTGTTCTTCATCTTCAGCAACGGGGTGGGCTCCAGGGAGGTGCGGGCCGTCAGCTCCTTGCCCTCCACGCTCAGGTTGCTGCTGAGGGAAGAGACCTTGTAGGTGGTCTTGTTCCTCCTGCCCAGGGAGACGGGGATCTTGGCCATCTTCACCACCATCCTGCGCACCCCGCGGCACTTGCCCTTCTTGGCCTGCAGGGCAGCCTTCTGGCCATCGTCGGCCTCCGGGGCAGGCACCGCCAGCAGGATGGAGACGCTGGGCTCGGCTGGCCCCGTGGCTACCTCCGCCGGCACGGCCAGGGGAAGGACTCGGCTCTCGGCGGAGACCTCTGCCCTCCGGCCCCGCCCTGCCCGTCGCCGACGCCCGAGCGTCTTTGGTTTGTCTGTTCTGCGCAGCGCGTATTTCCGGGGGTCGTCCGCGCCCCGCCCTGCGCCCCGCCCCACGCAGGAGCCCCGCTTCATCACCTCCCCCAGCCGGCAGCTACCCAGGCGGGGCTGGAGCGGATGGGATCCCAGGGGCTCGGCTGCCAGGAGCTGGGGCTGCGGCTCCAATAACTTGGGCAGGGGCCCGAGAGGCGGTGGGTCCAGTAAGTGGGCCTCGGGACCCAGCAGCTGGGCGTGAGAGTCTAGGAGCTGGGGGTCCAGCGATTCGGGCAGAGTATCCAGGGCCTGGAGTCCCAGCGGCTCCGACAGGGGCTCCAGGGATTGGAGCTCCAGCGACTCGGACAAGGGCTCTAGAGACTGGAGCTCTAGAGACTGGAGCCCCAGCGACTCAGGCAGCGGTTCTAGACTCTGCAGCTCTAGGGGCTCGGGTAGGGGCTCCAGAGTCTGGGCGTCTAGCAGCCGAGGCTGGGCCTCGAGAGACTGAGAATCTAGTAACTGGGCCTGGGAATCGAGCTCCTGGGCTGAGAGCAGCTGGGACTGGGGCTCCAGAGACGGGGAGCCCAGCAACGGGGCCCCGGGGCAGCCCAATGAGGCCAGTTCGCTCAGGATATCGGCATCGGCCAGCTCCGAGTAATCCGTGGGGTCCGGCTCCGAGCAGCTGGCTTTGTCCGGGTCGCCGGGCGGCTTAGAGGCCGGGGCGGCACTGCTCTGGCATGCTGGCGGCTGGGGACTCCCCCTGCCCCCCTCCATCTCCTCCTCAGAGGGGGCCGGGTGCGTCTGCCTGGGCGGCTCGGACTTGGCGTGGCCCAGCACCCCCCGCTCCTCCGGGCTGCGGATGCTGTTGGCCAACGTGGGTGAGGAGAAGAAGCTGTACTGGAGATCGCGGTCCCCGGGGCCAGCCGGCGGCCGGCTCTCCTCTCCGGGGCCCGCATGGAGCCGCAGGCTGCCGCAGTCCAGGTGGAGGCCGCTGTTCCTGAGGTCCTCGGAGAGCCGGCTGAGGTCCTTCATGATGTCGATCAGCTGCACCACCGGGTGGAGGTTGATCCTCCCGTTGCCGCACTTGCTCTTCAGCAGCGAGACGATGCTGTCGACGTTGCAGCGGCCGGAGGCCAACGTGGCCTGGGAGAAGGCCCTGGGGGCGTGGTCGCGGGGGGCTGTGTCATCCAGGCCCCCCACCAGGAGCCGGGGGTCGCTGGGGCAGCCCAGCGCGTTGGGCGAGGAGAAGTCCTCTCCCTTAGTGGCACCAAGGGCGTGGAGGCTCTGGCACCGGTCGGCTGGGTCCCCATGGAGCAGCGAGCCGGACTGGTGCTCCCGGCCCAGCGCCGGGCAGGAACCCTCAGGGAAGCTCAGCACGCTGCAGGATAAGGCCTTCTCCGCCGGGCACGCCGCCGGCCTCTGCCCGGGATGCCCTGCCTGGTAGAACTTGGGCTCGCGCACGTAGTCAGGGGAGCTGCGGATGGCACCAGACGTCACCACTGGGCCTGGGGGCTTCACGCGCATCCTGAACTCCTCCTCCCCCGGGTGCCTCTTGGTGGAACAGTTGCTGACATGGGTGTCGGGGAAGCCGATGCATGGACCTGAAATGGGCACAGAAGCAGAGTCAGGCTCTTAACGCAGGGCAGGGCAGTACTGGGTCAGCTAGCTTGGCACCCGGCGGGCTTCCAAGGGAGGGGTGAATGTTCTGTACAGCGATGCCTCCTGGGGAGGGCTGGAAGGGACGGACTCAGCGTCTGTCCAACCTGTTCTGAAAACCTTCCAAAACGGGGCTTCCACAACCGCCCCAAGGACCCTGCTCAGCACTGGAAAGCTTCTCCTGCGAGCCAAGCTAGATCCCGACCCAGGAGCCACGGCTGACATCTGCTAGCAAAATCCCTCCCCTCCAGCAGAAGCCTGCCAGGGCTGAACCCTTGCCCCTCTCTATGGAGCGTCCCAGGAATCCCTGGGGCCCCCTGACCCACAGGGCTCCCTGCCCCAGACCCGGGACAGGGTCAGCACTGAAATCGCCCCTGGGGAGAGCCCACCCGTGGGGGCAGAGGAATGGGAGCCGCTGGGAATCGCTTATGGGGTGAGGCGACCGATACCCAAACTGCCCCCCAGCCAGTCCCGCGGCTGCCCCTCGGCTCCCCTTGCAGGGCCAGGAATGGCACTTACCCTCGGCCTTGCTGCTTCGGCTGTTACACTTGAGCTCTCTGCAAGAGGAAGGGAAGAGGCGTTTAGCCCGGAGAGCTCAGAGACCCCAGCCCCGTGTGTGCACTTCCTGCCCCACGACTCCCCTCCTTTGCTCTGGGATGGGGCGGACTCTGGATGGCTAACTCACTCAGCGCTCCCCCCACCCCCGGCTGGCATGGGCTGTAGATTTCTAATGTGCCCATTCCTGTGGTATCGGGGCCACAGTAAGAATTCCACAGCTGGGGCTCTGCCCATGGAAACCAGCCTGCGTGACTCGCGCCTACGGCATGGGCTGGATTTGGCCCAAGGCTCGGGCGCCGCAGCAAGGATTGACGGAAATGGTTTGGTCTTAGGCTGACTCCTGGCTGGACCCCAGGGGTGACGTGCCCTTCTGTTGCGATGGGGCAAGGTAAAACCAACCCCTGGAGCATGGGATTCCGGGCTCCGTCCGCTCCTTTCAAACACAGATAATGCACCTTACCTGTGCCTGGCTTTGCACGCCTGAGCTACGAGATGGGGATCTGCCCTGGCCCTCGCACGCCTGCCCTTAGGCTGGGGATCTGCCCTGGCCTTTGCAGCCAGTCCCACGGGGCAGGGATGCTGCCCCTGGACTTTGCACACCTGCTCCCCAGTCCCTGGACCTTATGTACATTGTCCAGCCCGCTCTGTCAGCCTCCTGCTCCCTTTGCACCAGGCGACGCGTGCCAAGCAGCCCACACCAGGGGAAAGGGCTCTGCGGACGTACCACCGCTAGGTGTCCCCTGTGAGCTATGGATCCTCCGCCAAGTGTGTCTGCAGATTAACCAGGGAAGCCGGTGCACTCCTGGAGTCCTTCCCGTCAGCACGGCTACTCCCACCTACTGCTTAAAGTTTGCAACCTGTGCTCCTTGTGGCCTGAGAGAAAGCCCCTTTGTATTCCCCTTTGTGCCCGGGCAGCCAGCCCTCTCCTTCCACCCAGCAGCACCTGGCACTAGGGTTTGGAACGGGATCAATTACAGCCCAGTCGTCCCGGGTCCGCAAGGAAGGAAGGGGGCGAGAGAAAGAAAAGTTCTTTGTTCCCTGCTTTTCCCAAGGACGGATGGGCCCCGAGCGGAGAGGCCCCAGCTCCCATCTCCCCCATGCCCCACAGGCAGTGAGGGGCTCTCCAGGGGACATGGCTTCACTCATCCTTCCAGAGCAGAGAGGGACAGGGTCAGGCTGGGGACCCGAGTTGAGGAGAGAGACCCCCATGTAACGTCCCCCCCCAGCCCCGATGGGCTGCTCATCTTTCAATGGGGGGCACTCACCCCCACCACCGAGCAGCTCTCCACCCACTCACACCCATCAGTTGTCCCCTCTGGACGGCTGGAACCCAGCCCCACCACAGGGCCAAGCTCTTCCTGGGGGGTTGACCCTGTCCCCTGACGAAGACAATTCGGGGTTCCCCTGTCACCGTGGTCAATCCCCAGGCGGCAGTCGGTAGCGGGCTGGAAGAAGCCTTCCGCCCGCCCAGCTGCACTATCTCAGGGGGCGTGGGATTTCTCGCGGCCCAGTCGCCCGGCGTTTTCGGCGTACAGCCAGGCCTGAGCTGTGCCGCTCCCCCCGGACCAAGAGCATCCAGAGAAGTGGGAGGGTCCCCCGTTCGGCTCAGCACTTTTAAACGCCCAGCAAACCCGCCCTCCGCCCTGCTCCGGGGCTGCCGCTGGGAGGCTGGGGTGGGACCCAGTGGGGACGCAGGCTGCTCTCAGACTGCGCCCACCTTGTTGCTTGAAACAGGCTAAATAATGAGGAGCTGCTGGCTCTCCCCCCGCTCCCCACATGAGGCAGGAGTCTTTCCCCCACCCCCCGCAGCAGCACCAAACAAAACCCATTTGCAAGACAGCAGGAGAGGGGGAGGGGTTGGTCCACCCCTCCCCCACCCTTGCCACAGAGGTGCCAGGTACATCAGGGAGGGGTGGGCACAGGAGGGCACCCAGCATCCTTCCTGCAGGAGGCTGGGACTCCCGCCCCCTCCCGCCAGGCCTCGTCCCCCTCTTTGCACCCCTCCGCCTCGCTCCCTGTTTAGCGTCTCTCCCCCGCCCCACTTTACTGCCCCCCTCCACTGCTTTCTGCGTGGTTTCCAATGGCTCCTGCCCTGCTCCCAAACCCTTCCACCCCCGAAGCCCCTCCGCCCGGGGCCGCTCATGGAAAGTTGCTGCGGCAGGAAGTGACCTCAGCTTTCTGGCAGGCCCCGCTGGGCACTGCCGGGCGCTAGGCCCGGCTGGGCGCTGCGCCACGCTCTCCGGCACCCTCTGCGGGCTGGGGCGGAAGGGCCCCGTCTCCGCCCCGCCTGCCCCAGCTCGGCCATTTCAGCCCCACCACGTGTCCCTCCTTTGTCAGCGTGGCCTACCCCACGGCTCGGCTCAGGAGCCGGGCTTCTGGGGCCTGCCTGTCACACCCCGGCAGGGGCCCTGGCTCCCCTTCCTCTCCCGCCCCCTCCCCCTGAGAAAAGCCGGTGCTTCGGGCTGCCGTTTCCAGGCAACGCTTGGCCAGATGTGGAGTGAGGAGGGTCAGGATCCCGTGGAAAAGCACCAGCGCCAGCAGGGATCAAACACAGCGCACGGCTGTCGTTCTGTGCGGGGCGGGAGGAGAGGCAGCGCAGGCCAGTGGCTGCAGCCGGGGGGAACGGGTACACCAGGAAACCCAGTTGCTTTACTGCCCCATGCCTCAATTTCCCCTCTGGGCGAATGATACTGACCAGCCTCCCGGGGGTTTCTGCCACACTGCTGGGCACAGAGGACGCAGTGACGGGCGGTGGGGAAGCTCCGGACATCGGGCCTTCTCTCTCCCCAGCACGGGCGCAGAGAGGGGCGCTGGCAGACATGGCTGGGGGGACCAGGTTATTTCTCTGCACCTAGGAAACCGGCTGCCTGCCCGGGGCAAGGCACCACGGCCCAGGGTGCTTATTCACAGGCATGTTCTCTGTGCAGCGTGCGGCCCCGGGGCAGGCTCCATGGGGAGTCACTGGCCAGCGAAGCTGGGTTTTGGCTAAGTGAGAGTTGGGTTTTACAGCTGGTGACAGGCAGCATTAGTTTATTACGGGCAACCTTTCCCCACATAGCTGTGCCAGGAAAACCCACCTGCAGCCCTTCCCCAGCCCGCTACACCCAGCCCTGGGGTCACCATTCAGCACAGAAAGACCGGACCCCTCCTGGGAGCCCCCCGCCAAAACCAAACACAGGTGGAGGGCTTGAAGAGAGGGACCATTTGTCCCCTCCTAGCTGGGTGTTCTGACCAACGGAACCAGCTCGAGGGTTCGCGGACCCGACCCCTCCCTGCCCCGGTCCGTTCGCCCAGCCTTAGTCCTGCGTGCCAGGCTAGGGCGTAGTGCCCAGGTGCTCCCACCCTCTCCGCTCCCCCGCCCACCCCACGCCAGCTGGAGCAGAGACTGAGACGCTCGCCGCGGCGCAAAGGCAGGTGCTCCAGGGGAGGGGCGCTGGCAGGCCCAGCCCGGATTCAGCTGCTGGGGGTGGGGGGAGAAACACAAAGGCCCCATTCAACCCTGGGCTCCCCCAGAACAGTCCAGCCGAAGGGGCCTGGATCAGATCAGCAGGCCGGAGTTCTGAGGGCCCCGGCCTCCCGTGCTCTGGGGAAAACAGAACACAGAGCTGCTCCTCCATCCCCTATAGATAACACTGGGATGCCTCCAACCCCTATAGATAATATGGGGCTGTCCCCATTCCCTAGAGATAATATGGGGCTGCCCTCTCATCCTCTATAGATAACATGGGGCTGCCCCCATCCCCTAGAGATAACAATGGGCTGCCCCTAATCCCTATAGAGAACACAGGGTTGCCCCCTCATTCCCTGTAGATAACACAGGGCTACCTCCCATCTCCTATAGATAACACAGGGCTGCCTCCCATCCCCTATAGACAACACGGGGCTGCTCCTCATCCTCTATAGATAACATGGGGCTGCCTCATTGCCTATAGATTACATGGGTCTTCTCCCATCTTCTATAGATAACCTGGGCTGATCCCCCATGCCCTATAGATAGCACGCGGTTGCCCCCATACCCTACATAACACAGAGCTGCCCCCATTCCCTATAGATAACACTGGGTTGCCACGTCCCATATAGATAACATGGAGCTGCTCCCATCCCCGATAGATAACACGGAGCCCCTCCCCTCCACATATCCCCTACAGATAACACAGGGCTGCTCCCATCCCTATAAATAACATGGAGCTGCCCACATCCCCTATAGATAACATGAGGCTGTTGCTGTCCCCTATAGATAACACGGAGCCCCCTCAGCCCCCACATATCCCCTATGGATAACACAGGGCTGCTCCCGTCCCCTATAAATAACATGGAGCTGTCCACATCCCTTATAGGTACCATGGGCACGCTCCCCACTCTTTTGCAGAGAACAGGCGGCTGCCCTGCGCCCCGGAGCCGTTACCTTGGCCGCGAGTGCTTGCAATGCAGATTCACTTTGAAGTTCCTCTCGCCGCCGTCCGCCTCGCTGTTGGGCGGGCGCAGCCCGGAGCCCTGGGCGCGCTGGAACCACTCGGCTGGCGGGCTGGCTCCGTTTTCCAGGCCGATGGGCTGGCAGGCGAGGGAGCTCCCATCTGTTAAAGAGCAGCACACAGACCCGGGCGCGTGAGCTGGGGGGGGGAACGCAGAGTCCCGCGCGGGGGGCAAGGGAGAGACAGGGGAACTCGGCGGTGACGGGGGTCTGCACCAGCGGCAGGTGAACGGGCCCAGAAATGCTCTTCCCATGGGATGGGGGGGGCAGCGACGGCATCTGGAGCGCAAAGGGGCAGCGGCTCTCGCCCACCCCCATGGCAGGCCTTGGGGAGGCTGCAATCGGCTGCTGGCGAAGGGGGTTTATGCGAACAGCAGCCCAGAGCCCAGCATGGCACTTGGCTGAATTGTGCTCCACTCTGGCATCTTAAACACAGGCTCCCACAGGGTTATTCTGTGTGTGTGTGTGTGTGTGTGTGTGTGAGAGAGAGAGAAAGCGGGTACAGATAGCAGCACAGGCATTCACGCCTACCCATCTGTCTGCAGCTGTCTGTTTGTCTAAGCTGCTCTCTCTCCCTCCACACCCAAATGTGCAGGAGAGAACTGACAGGCTCTCTCTGGCCACCGAGTGTGGGGTGATGGTGCCTCCTTCTCCCCCTCACCCCGTTTTGTCCCCCTCATGCCTGAGGGCGCTGCGGGGGCAGCCTTTTGTACACAGCCTGGAGGAAGCATGGACATGGCCCAAACCCAGACACAGGACCCCAGTGGCATCATCTGCCAGCCCCGTGCTGACATTTCCAGGGTTTTTCCAGGGCGATTCACCCTCTCACCCAGCCACCACTTGTCAATTCAGCCACAGCCCTTCCTTGGCTTCTCGGGCTCGGGTCTGTCTGTCCGTCTCGGGTCTCTCTGCCCGTCTCACTTAGGATCTACCAGAGCCCTGGAGGGAATCAGACAGGCTCTGAGCTTTGCCTTAGCGAAAGCCCTTACCTGGGGCTCCCCCTGCCTGCAGGTCTGCGGCCGGGTTGTGGTTCTCGCTCACTCGCTGTGTGTTGGGGCGGCTGTGTGGGCGCTAGTGTGGGTCTCAGTGTGTGTGTGCCTGCCTCTGTCTCAGTCTCCTGGATAGTGTTGCTCCTTCTTTGTGCGATTGTGAGCCGGTGTTATTGTGTGTCTACCAGCCTCTCGTGGGCTGGGTGCATGTGTCTGTGTTTGTACGTAGATCTTTTTGTGTGCGTGCGTGTGCGTGCGTGCGTGTATCTTTTTGTGTGGGTGTGTTTGTGTGTGTGCTGTCTGCTGGTGCCTTTCCCATGTGTGTCTGTCTGCTCCACACCCTTAGCTTGTGCGACTGTCCTTCTCTTCCTATGTCCCCCCTCCCAACACACAGAGCATGATCCAGACCATTCCCGTTGCCTGCATTAGCGTGAAACTTATCAACGAGGTGGGGACGGAGAATTGCAACCTGTCAGTTACTCAGTCCCCATCTCTTCCCCTCCCCGTCCTTTGCTCTCCTGGCTGGCCCGGATATACAGGCAGCTCTGCCTCCAGCCCTGCAGAGAGCTGCTGCTGGCCCGGGCGGTGTAGAGTTACACCAAGGGGCAGCAAAATATGCACTAGAAAGACCGGTCTAGTTTCGCAGGCAGCTGCTAATGTGCCCGGAGCTGGGAGCTGGGGGAGGAGAGGGAGGCAGGAAGCACACAGAGGATTTTCCAGAACAGCCCCCGGGGTACCAATCCCTCCCCCGACATGCCGCTTTCCTTTTTAATTCAAGTGAAACGCGGAGAGACTGAAATCCAGTCCGGGCCTGGGAGCCTGCCCTGCTGCCGGGAGTGGGCTGGGGAAAGACCCGGGTCTCAGTTCGTCAAGAGCGGCTACGCCGGGTTTACGCCAGTGCCAATCAGGGCAGGCCGGGGCCAAGACGCTGCAAGCTCCTGCCATGCCCAGCCTGCACGCACCCAGCCACAAGGACACCGAGCCACCCGGCCACACCCAGGGCAACACACACACACACACATACACTGGCACCCGCGCAGCCCGAGAGACGCACACCCAGCTCCAGAGACAGACAGTCACCGACGCGCGCACACAGCTCCAGCCAGTTCCTGCACAGGCTCCTCTCTGGCTGTAACAAGACTGCACTTGCTCTGGGTTATTAAAGCCTCTTAACGAGTAGGCACAGCCTTGAGCAGCTGCTGAGCAGACAGGGGGGACATAGGGGGTGACTCCCCCCACACCGCTGGCCTCCAAAAGGCAGAGGGGCTGGAGCCCAGGGCTCTGTGCTAGGCATAGGGGTGGGATATGGGGACCTGCAACGTCGGATGCTCACCTGGCCAAGCCAGAGACTGTGGCCTCCGCCCTCCACCCCTTCTCTGGGGCCTTTCCAAACCAGAATGCAGCCCCCTGCCCCAGGCTGAGCGAGCCAGGATATCGAAGGCCCCCGCCCTGGGGGGTGGGGCAGAGTCTTTGCTCCACCAAGCTGGGAGGGGGAGTGACTCCAGATTGGTACCCCTGAGACCCAGAGCAGGGCAGCAAGAGCGATACACCTGGCTCAGTGCAGAGCCCCAACGGGGGCCCCGCTGGGCTCCCATCAGAGCCGCCGGCTTGGAGAAGCTGCGCTGTGCCCCTCTTCTACCCCGGGGCAGCGAGGCGGATGTGCATGGGGCAATAGCAGAGAACCTGGCGAGCTTGGTGTGAACGCAGAGTAACCCCTCTGCGTTCCAATGGGGGGTGACTCCAGATTCCCACCCACAACACGGGCAGCGGGGCCTGCTGAGAACCAGAATGTGGGGAGGGGCTCTCCAGGCCCCCAGAACAGTCCTGTGACTCGCTGCCCTGTGTGATATAATGGGCACCGTGCGACACCGCCTGCTTGCTCCTCTCCCAGACGGCCTCGGGCACTGCCCGCCCGGCTTCAAGGCCCAGAGGGAGTTGGGGGGAGGGAGGCACCTCATCACTGCACGTGCCCATGGGGCGGTGAGCTCCCACCCAGAGCCACAGCCTGGCAGAGCCCAACCCCGCTCGGCTGGGGCGTGCTGAGCACTGGCAGACACAGCCCAGAGAGGGGTGGGAGTGGGCTGCGGGGAGGGGCCTGTTCGGCGGATGCTCTCTACACAATGTTCACTTTCACCTCCTCTGCTCCGCCTCAGGCAGCCTGCCACATGTTCTGCATTAGGAGCTCTGGACTTCGCCATTCCCGGGTTGTTAGCCAGGGGGATTTTTCTCTCGCGTGCTGGTTGCAAAACAGGACGAGAGACCACACAAGAGAGAGAAGATGCATGAGGAGAGAGAGAGAGAGAGAGAGAGAGAGAGAGAGGGCGGATAGAAGCTGCCAGGAGGAGAGAGAGAGAGAAGATGGATTTGAGGGGAGAGAGATGCATGGGGGGGGAAGAGAGAGAAGATGCATGGGGGGAGAGAAAGAGAGAGAGAGAGAGAGAGAATGCATGCGGGGGGGAGAGAAGATGCATGGATGAGAGAGAGAGAGAGAAGATGGATTGGGGGGGAGAGATGCATGGGGGGAAGAGAGAGAAGATGCACGGGGAGGGGGAGGACAGATGCATGGAGAAGGAGGGAGGAAGAGACACAGGAGAGAGAGGAGGATTGCAGGGGGTGTGTGTGAGAGAGAGGGAGATTGAAGTCACCTCTGTTTCCCACCTCCTGACCCCTGGAGCCTCGGAAAGATAACAGCCCCGAAGAGTGCTGACTCGCCTTTCAGAAATCCAATATCCTCCGACTACCTGGGCTCGTCCACCCCCCCGCCCCACGTCCAGGATTAATCCTGCTGCTGAAAAGCTTTAATTAGTTTAGCAGTTTCAGGCTTCCTGGTGGCAGGAAGCAGAGACACAGACTCCTCCAGCCCTCCCCTCTCCTGGGGACCTCCAGGGAGGCTGTCCAGCACCCTCTGCCCCGGAGGGATGGGGGGCTCCCTCTGAAGCTCTAATCCCCCCCTTCAGCTGGAGAAGGGGATCCGGGAACGACAAAGGTGTTTAATTTTGTCTGGTGCTGAGCTGGGGGTGAGGGGAGGCAGCTGTGTTCAGGCTCTCCTGAGCCTGGGCCAAGCGCACAGGGGGAGAGCTAGGAGAGGGCTTGTTTGCTCTGAGGACTAGACCCCCGCCCCCAGGTCAGGGCCACAGCCCAGCCCCACACATCTGCCCAGGGATGGGATAATGGAGAGACTTCCCCGTGCTGCTGGCCAGCGGCGCCCTGGGGAGACTTCCCTGGCGGGGGAGGGTGGGGGGAGTGAGTTGTCATCAACCCAGCTGAAAGCCCAACCCCACCTGGTGCAGTGCCGGAGCATCAACTTGCTCCACACAGCCACCGGGGGAGCTAATGTCGGAGATGAGAGCAAAGTGGGAATGGCTTGCAGGACACGGATGAGGCCTGTCCGGATACCA
>ML677388.1:9028647-9074891 GCA_007922305.1 Dermatemys mawii
AGATACCACGGTGATGGGCCCCGCACTGAGGCCAAGGCCTGCCTGGATACCATGGTGATGGACAAACAGCAGTCACCCATCAACTGTGCAGACTGGAGCGCAAGAGACATTTGCCGGGTCCGGACTGTGCCTGCAAACTCCTTCGCTAAGCAGGATGTTGCACTGAAACAGCGCCACACGCTGGCCCCCTTGGGCGCAGTCACCCGACCCTTCCCTGCCTTCCCAGTTTGCCGGGCGGATTTGTCCTTGGCCCCAGAATTCTTCCCACCTCCCTAATGACCCCAGTGCCCATCCTCGCGGGGGAGCCACCAGGGTCGCGGGGGAGCCACCAGGGTCGCGGGGGAGCCACCAGGGTGGCGAGACCGCAAACGTGGAGCTCTCATGATGCCCCCCCCACCCCGTTGCTCACAGCTGTACCCCAAACAAACCTGCTCCCCCCTTGCTATTTCTGTCCCTCGGTCATTCGTAGATGGTGCTTTGTGGCCTCCCCCCCCATGACCCCGGCAGTCACCGCTCAGCCCCTGCCGGGCCCCAACCTGATCCATTGAACAAATGTCCTGAGAACCAGCCCTGGGCTTGCTGACAGGACTGGAAATCAGCAGGGGGCCGACTCCCCGGCAGCATGGTTCAGTGTTTGTCCAACCTCCCCACGCCCGTCTCCTCTCCTGAGCTCTGCAGGAGGGTGGGAGGAGATGATCTAATGGGCCCTTAAAAGCGACATGAGTCCAAACTCTAGGAGCCCTCCCCTGTGTGGCCCTACGCAGCCCTGCCCATCCTCCTGCGGCTCCTCCGCGTCGCTCCCCGTCTCGCTCTCCCTGCACCTGGGCCTTTCCAGGACCTGTCCACGGCACGGTCCCTGCCCGGGAGAGGCCAGCCTCTGCTAGCTGGGAAAACCATCCCGCCCCTCCCAGTGCAAATACCACCAACCCGTCCCCGCCCAGTGCGCGTCACCCCCCTTCCACAGCTGGGGGAAGCAGGGCAGAGAGAGGAAGGGCCGTCAGCCAAAGCAAACAGAGAGGCAAGCAGCCCAGCCCAGCCGGTCTGGATTCCCAGGCCTGTGTCCCCCCGCACGGACACCTCAGCAGCAGGGTGACGGGGAGGAGAGCCCAGAGAAGGACTCAGAGCAGTGGGGAGCGGAAGAGGCCTTCAGCACAGACAGGGTGAATGGGGAGGGGAAGAGGTGGGGAGGTGGAGGTCACTTGGAGAGACCGTCTGTAGCATCCCAGAGGCAAGAGCTCAGTGGTTAACTGTGGGGGGGAGGAGCACAGGTAGCCCTGGGATTTCCCTGGGAAAGTCCCACCTTTAACCGACTCCCCACATCCAATGGGCGGCTTTATATCCAAAGAGAACAGAACAAAGCATTCATCTCTGCCCTGGGCTGGGGGAGCGAGAGCCAGAAGGTACTCCTCCCCCGCCGGCCCCTGCCAGCGCACCCCCACAACCGGGGGTTCTGTTTCATTTCATTAGTGATACAAAGCACAGCTGAAAAATGCCCTCGTGGGGGGCTGGCCAGGTCCGAACCCCACCCCAGGCTGCAGGGCTGGGAAGAGAAACAAATCCAGTGTCTCGGTGCAATAGAGAAACAAATGCCAAAAGACAAACCCCGAGTTCTTCTCTGAGCACCAACTAAATCACCTTCCTCAGGGCTGGTCAGCCCAGTTCTGACACCCAGGAGGAATATGGCCCTGCGGCCGCCTCTGTCACTCGCCTGTCCAGGCCCACTTCTGTTCCTGCTCCATTCCTCAACTGCCTTTTCTCGCCATTTGGTGCAAGAGCCTTCTCCTCTGCAGCTCCCGGCTGTATTCTCTGCCTATTGCCGAACTGCGGGTCTTTCGTCTCCTTGCCCGATCCCCCCTGAAGGTCATTCTCCTGTACTCCTGAGCACGCTGCAGTGCGGGGGGAAGAGAGGGAGGTGGGAGAGCGAAAGGAAGGAGGGAGTTGGGTGATGGCTGTGGACAGGGACTTGGCAGGGTGGGATTCAATCCCTAGCTTTGCTACGACCTTCCTTGGGAAAACCAATTACTCCCTCTGTGTCTTGGCTCCCAATCCCTACAACGGGGTGGTCTAGTTCGGTCGGAAAGTCTCCGGGCAGCACCTGTCTCACACTCTGTTTCTGTGCAGCGCCTGGTACAGCAGGCCCCTGGGTAATACCAGAGAGCAGGGGCATCAATTAGATTTTTGCTCAGGTCTAAATTGCTCGGTCAAGGTACAGCCCAGGTCCAGACTCCAGAGACAATAACAAAAAAGAATAACAATAATGACAATAATTAGTAAATAAAAAGGTTCCGGGGTCGGTTCAAAAGTCTCTGGCGGTCCAGATTTGGCCCGCAGGCCTCCTATTTGACTCTCCCTGCCCTAGAGTGACGCCATCCCAAAAGCAAGCGGCGGTACCATGTAAACACGGAGTCCTTCAAAGCCAGGGTCTTTGAGAACGAGAACGGAGGGCTTAAGACGCAAACCAGAAGAACCCCCCTTCCCGCTCCGGTGAGACACCGAGCAGCAGGGAAGAACTCAGGGCTGATGGTGCTGCCACCGCCCTCCTGTCACCAAACCCTTGGCTGCAAAGGCAGATGGAGTTCAGAGGCCTGCCTGGGACTGATGCTGGATTCAGGAATAAGCCTCTTCCGGGATTCGCTGCCAGCCCAGCCCCGCAGGGCGCTGTAGCAGGCTCTCCAGAGGAGATGAAGCAGACACACGCTCGACTGCTCTCACCCCCCTGGCACCTCCTGGCCATGTTACTGCACATGAGGCTCGCCTCGCCGATGCCCTTGCGCCTCCACCGCGGCACTGAGCCCGCGCCGGCCTGGGCACGCTCCCGCCTGCCGCGTCGGCGAAGAGCTGGTACGGATTCGCAATGGCAGCCTCGTATCAAGGACCACCCCTGATGAGTCTGTGTTGGGAGAGAGGGGGACCTCGGCATAGCAAATGCAACCCTCCCCCTCATTCACACAGACACCCCCGGGGACGGCAGAGACCTCCGAAGAGAAATGTGTCCACGCAGCTTTGTCAGTGCCCCCGAATCCTGACCTGAGAAACACCCTCCGGCTATCCCACTCCTAGTCCCACCCACAGCTCTGCCAACTCCCTTCTGCCTTCCTTTACCCCAATGCCCCTCCGAACAGAACTGCAGCCCCTCCATTCCTGCGAAGAATTCCCTCAGATCTCTTCTACTTTTCAGCACTCAACAGCAGTGCCGGTAGCAGAACGCCCAACCCCAGTGTTAAAATAATCACAAGTCAGATGACCGCCCCCCCCACCAAAATCACAAGTTTTTTTAAAAAAAATCACAAAACATGGTGGCGGTCTTTGCATTTGTCTCACACGTTTCCAAGAGAGAAACTATCCCCCCTCCTCCCTATGAACCTGGAGATTCTCACATAAATCCCATGATTCCAGGAGCTGGGGCCATAGGAAATCCATGGAATCATTGCGAGACCCGCGCTCAAACCAGGAGAGTCGGCAACACGGCCGCAGATTGGCTGGGTGAAGACTGAGGGGGCAGGTGGAGACCGATAAAGCCATTTTGTCCCGTTCATTCCAGCTGGGAAACCGGGATTTGGGGAGGTGAAACACCAGAGGACTAGGATGGGGTGCGTGCATGTGGCAGGACTGTTCGACCTTAACGATAGCCAGCATCCCGCAGAAAGGAACGACCCTCTCCGTCCCGTGCCCCCATCACCATTCGGGACATTCGAGCCTTCCTTTCCCCCACCACAGACTCTATTTTTCTTTTCTTTTTTTCGGCATTTATAACGAGGAGACAGAGCAGATGGCCACAGTGTTTCATCCTAGGTAAGGGGTTCCGGAGACTTATCTCAGCTGCTCGGTTTCCTGGAGTGACCCCTATAGCCCCACCGGCGCGCCCGGTCATGGGAGCAGAGCTTTGCTAGGTTCCATGGAGCTCTGCTGCCTGGCATGGAATCGGGCAACTAACCGGGGAAGTTCACGAAGCAGAGATGGCTGCAACCCAGTTCCACTCCGGCGCCGGCAAAGGATGTCACATGGGAGATGCTCCATGGCGGGCGTCGGGAGCCTAGCAGCGGGGCGCAGAATTGCTCAGCAGATGGCCCTGTTACGGGCACCGCCTGGGAAACTCCCACTCTTTGGATTTGGGTGGGAGACCTGGCACACGGAGCTGGCGACAAGCTAGCTCTCGGCAAGGGGTAGAAGCCTCCATCTGCGGAGCAGCTATGGCGGCAGGCGTGGACACGGCCACCTGGCTGGCCCCCGCAGGGGTAATGCAGTCTCCAAAGATGGGGAACCCTGGAGGGTGCATTAGAGACAGTCCCCCCTTTCCTCACAACTCTGGCACGTCACTTGGGATCTGGGCCGCGTACACAGGCCTATGCACAAAACCCGGCCATCCAGGGCTCTGTGCTAGACACAAGCAGCGGAGAGTTAAGCTCACCGAGGATGCTCCCGATCTCCACAGCAGGCCACACGCAAGGTGAAGGCACCACCCGCCTCTGGGACGGGGGAGGACAGAGTCCTCAGTCCTCCTCCCCAGCCATGATGTTTCCCTGCTACTTGATCCATCCCCATGAGGACGTGTATCCACCGGCTTCAACGGCTCAGCATCTCCTTGCCCCGAAGAACTCCCGCCCGCGGCGGGCCCGATGGGCTGGCATGGGTGCAGCCCACCCAGCTGCCTAATTCCACGAAGCCTGCTCTCCCAGGGTGGCTAAGGGAGTGTGCTCCCTTTGGGAGCAGCTCTAAGTGAGGAAGCCCCTGGACAGGGGCACCGATGGCACCAGAGAGCTGGTTTCCTTGCCCCCGGCCCTGCCCTGGCTCAGCTTGGCCTAAGAGCAGCACCCAGTCTCCTCCCCGAACCATGCCCCTCACCAGCGCGGCTCAGACCAGGGCATTCTGGGAGCATGGGCTTTCGGGGACCTCCACGCCCCAAGTCCTGACCGGCTGGGGTGGAGTGACCAGGCCTGTCTCCCTCCAGCTCCTTCCCTCCCCACTCCTTCCCCTTCCTCAGAGGGGCTCAGGGAAGGTGGCTCGGTGGAGGGGGCTGGGGAAATGAGCCGACAGATGGACTGCCGAAGCCGTGGCACCTCGGCCGGCTGGAACAGAGAGCTGCAGTTCAGAGAGAGCTAGCAGGGAAAGGGGCTAAATTTAGCTGCCTTCCTCAGTGCCAGCTTTGTTCCCCCCCCGCCCCGCTGAGCTCGAGAGGGGCTCCTCTCCTCCAGCAGCTCCCTGTCCCAGCATGCCTTGCACGGCTGAGCGGCCGGCCTCTCCTCTCAGCCTTATTGTCCCCGGTGTGGTTGGTTCCCACCTCGGGTCCTACCTGCCCGATCGCCTACGCTCCACACCTGGGCTTCGAGCGTCCACCGCTGCCCCCTCTGGGCAGGACGGTGGCTACCACCCTGCCCCCAAGGATCTGCCAAAGGTCCCCCCCCAGGGACAGACCACGTGGCCGAGCGCGGGTGCTGGCTCATGGTGCCACTTGGCTTTTTTGCGCAGGGAGGGAGCTCTTTTCCCATCTCAGGCTGGCTATGGAAGCCAAGCTGGGAAAGAGGGTGTTTGGGGGGGGCGGGGGCTGGTGGTAGGACAGGCTCTAACCTCCCTACAGCACGCGGAGGGTTAACACCAGGCAGGCTGGATGCTGGGAGGCCCGTAACATTTGGAAGACGCCAGCTGGAACCGTGCCCGTCCCGAGGTCTAGAGCTCCAGAGATGGTGTGCCCCAATGCCAGGGGGAGAGGGGCAGGAAGGTGGAAACACACAGACCTGGTATGGCGGGGGGGGAGCGGGGGGCAGAGGCTTTTAGCCCCATGAGCAGGAAGCTCTGGGGCAGGGGGAGGAGAGAACCAGGGAGTTGCAGACGAGGATGCGATGGACAGAGCGGGAAAGAGGCAGCGAGGGAGCCAGAGAGGCAGAGGAATTGCTGGGCCCCTGTTTCCCGAGACGGACTCAGGTCCACAAGCCAAGCGCCTGCAGTGGTTCACGTCCCCAGCGGCCCATGGCACCGTCCGCCCTCCTAGCCCGTGGAACCAAGTCTTTGGGCTGGCGGTGCCCCAGCTCCTACCCGCCCTCGCCAGGTGACCCACCCCTGTACCCCGTCGCGAGGGCAACGAACCCAGGCTGGGTTTCAATCCGCCCAGTCCCTGTGCACTTCGCCTGCTGTGCTGGTGACTCACCAGCCAACCGGGCAGGGGCGGAGGGCAGACAAGGGGGAGGGGGGGAGCCAGGTCCCTCCCTCGGCCAATTTTAGCAACCAGCTAGACAAGAAGGGCAGAATTCCCCGGCAGGATTTACGAGCTCGCTGGTGGGCTCTCGGAGACGCCAATTCGTCGAGCGGAAACTCCTGGCCGAGGAGCCGGTTTCCCGGGAGACCCCGGCGCTGGCGCAGGAGGCTCGGAAGGGCCGACGGGGATCGAGAGGGGCCTGTGGGGAGGCTGCCAAAGGAGGCATGTTCCTGCACAGTTCCCGGCGGCTGGAGGGGCAGGCGGGGGGGAGAGGTGAACACCCAGGGACAGAATAATGCCCTAGTGAGCACGCCAGTCAGGCATGTGAAGCAAACACACACAAGCTAGAGTTCCCCATCTGCCATCTGCAGACGGAGGGCCAGGCCGGCTAGCCACGGCACCCGGCCCCATTCCCGGAAGCGGGCCACGGGAATGGGAGATGCTCTCCAGAGCTTTCCCCCACGCCTGGGCCAACGCTGCCCCCCCGCGGGACACTGAGCTGGGAGAGCCGTCCCGGGTCCTGCAGCCCTACCCCTCACGCAGGCATTGACACCACAGCGGAGTGGGGGGCGGCTGGATCAGAGCCATGCACTGCAGCAGCTCTTGGCTCAGTCCCCAGCAGTGTCCAGCGGGAGGAGATCTGAGCGGGGCAGTGTCTATTACCCTGGCTTCCCGTGGGGCTGCGCCCCCCCCCCCCCCTGCAGTGGTGCCCCAACCCCTGCAAAAGGCCTGCGCCTCTAGCTTCCACCTCTCCAGCCTCCCACCTCCTAGGTATAGCCAGGACGCTGCATTGAAGGCCACCCGCCGCTCCCCCGAAGCCCGCATCTCCCATTGCACAGTGTCCAAGCTCCTCACTTGCAAGACCCCCTCCCCGCTCACGTCCCCTCCCTCCCTCTGTTCCTTCAATCACGATCCCCATGGCACCCAGCCCCCTTGTCCTCCCCTGCCAAGCACCCCCAAACCCACTGCTTCCTGGAATCCTTCCTGCCCCATTCTCCCTGTCCCCTAACCCCTGTCCACCCACCCCTCCCAGAGCACGGTGCACCTGGCACCAAGGCAGAACGGCAGGGAGGGGAGAGCACCAGCACTCTGCACTTGTACAGGGCCTTGTGCCCCGGGATCTCAGAGCGCTTTCCCCACACTAACAAGGGATCCCTCGTGCACACCTGCGAGGCAGGTATGGACGATCAGACCTATTTTACCGGTGAGGCCTGGCGAGATCACACGATGTGTCCAAGATCCCACAGCAAGCAAGTGGCAGCGCCAGAAATGGAACCCAGGAGTCCTGATTCCCGGCCCCCATCCCCAAACCAGATCCAGCAGGGAGGCCCTTCATCTCTTGCACTTACAGGAGGATCTTCTCCATCCTCCTGGCCCCAGGGCTGGGCTGGGCTGGAGCTAATGCTGTTCCTTACGTGGCCAGAGGGGTCACTGTTGGGTGCTGCAAGGACCTCTCTTCCAAACCCACTCCAGCCATGGCATTGCCAGCTCCAGGAGTAGCTGGAACGTGGGCACCTATTCCCGGCGACCAGTCCCAGCCCCAGTGCAAGGAACGGAGGGACCCAGCCCTACTCCTAGCTGACGATGGAGCTGGGGAGAGAGGCCGGCTTCCTAGCCCGCACTTGCCGCACTGGGGAATTTGTTGTTATTTTTGCCAGGGAGCTTTCCATTCAAATTGGAAAAACACAAGTTCCTGGCGGAGCCCCGGTGCTGATTGTATGCAGCCTGTCACTCAGGCATCACTTCGGAGATGCCCATAAATTGCTCCATTACCTCTTCTAATTGAGGAGAACGCAGCTGCGGAGGGGCGTTGACGGAGCGGCTTCCTTTTGAAGGCTGGCTGGCTCGCTCTCGATGGGTTCCGGTGGCACTCGAGAGCTCCACCGAGAGACAAAATAATACCCCTCCTCATCAATGCCCAGTGCCATCAGCAGCCACGTTGCACCTGTGAGGGCAAAAACAGGGTACCAGGGGCCACTTTGAGGGAGTCCGTGCCCCAATATAGGCTCGGTTTCAGCAGCTTTCTTGGTATAGCCACGTTATTCAGAGGAAGACCAATGAATTCAGAAACGTGTCTACCAATGAATGGGGCTACGTGGCCGGCGATCAAGCTGTCACCCAAAGCTTAGGTGGCGCGACAAGACCGCCAGGGCTGAGCATAAATTGAAGATCTGGCTGGAATACTGGGAGGGGCCTGACCAGCCAGGAGGCCTCCTCCTGCTGGGATCTGTCGTGACGCTGGTGAATCCACAGCTGCAGAGGAGAGAAGGCGTTGCCGTTCTCTAGGGCTTTTGTCCAAGTGCCTCCAAGCACTTGGTGCCCATTAGCAGGCTGGGTCTCGGGTGGGGAAACCCCTCGCGCTGAAGACCTAGGCCTGGGAGCGGGCGGAGGAGGAAAGATCCGTTTCCAAACGAAGTGGAGTCCGGGCACCGGCAGCGCCTCTTGGCGGATGCTCAAATGCAGCATTTTCTGTCCTCCTTGTGGCCGCTGGACACCTGCCCTTCTGCACGCCCATGTGCCCCGCGCGTGCCACGGAGAATTTCGACAGCAGGGGCCTGCGTCCTGACAGGGAGGCCCATGTACACCTGCCATGCCGAGCCCGTGGGGCAGAGCTGTTCAGAGCAGAGCTACAGAGGGCCAAGAGGGGCAGGGGAGGTGGAGAAAGGAACTCAGGTCGTCTATCCAGGGGGTGGTGGTAAAAGAAGTGGGTGAACTAAGCTTCCTGGCGTTGCAGGCCAGTGGCAATAGTGGACACCAAGGGCGAGAAGTGGGTAAGCTCCATATTCCCCAAATGGGAAATGGGCAAACTCCGTTCACCCGCCTCTCCCCTCAGAGGCGCAGGCAAACCAAGGTCCATCCCCAGAGAGGACGTGTCCAGATCTCCCCAGTCCCTGGCGCAAAGGACACCGAAGTGCTGGAGTCCTGCCTGGCTGGGAGCCGTGAGGGCGGAGATGGACCCGACAGGCTGTACGGTGCTGGCTGACTGAACGTGCCTCTGCTTTTCACGATGACGCTGCCTCTTCAGGAAGTGGGGACTGCAAACAGCTCTCCAAAACCTCAGGGCCGGGGTGGGGGTAAGGAGGACCTTGCACCAGGGAAGGGACCAAAGAAAATGGGAAGGAGCAGAGACACCTGGGAACAGGGACAACGGTGGCGGAACAAGGGGTCTGCAGAAGAGCAGAGTGCAGCCAGTCCTCCCCGCCAGGTCCGCCCGCACCTGGGGCAGGCTGGAGTAACGGGGGGAGGGAGAGGATGGGGCTGGCGTCCTGGGGACGGCTCCTGCTTTTTCTGATACAAAGCGGCTCCAGGCCCCAGGGGGAATACCCACAGCGCCAGGCTGCGCCGCTAAGTGCCTGGCCTGGGGAGAGCAGGTGCAGCTCCGCTGGGTTTGACGGCTGTGGCTCCCTTTTAGGGCCTAATGCACCGTTCACAAAGCTCCCGCTGCCCCAGCCAGGTTCTCTCAGCACTCGGCTCAACCCGAGCGACGCCTCCTCTGGGCACGGGGTGGGAGGGGTCATCTGGGGGGCTGAGGTGAGAGGTCACTGCACCCGGGATAAGTCTCTTGATAAGTCTCGAGGAGACCTTCCCCCCTCCCCCCGCCCAGAAATACAGCCTGGGCCCAATTCAGCCGTGCTGTAAGCATGCACCAGGCCACTGCAGCCAGCTTTGTTCGCTCCGGTGCAGCCGTGCCTGCTTATGCCCAGGGGAACCCAGCCCACGGAGTGGCATGTGATGGGGAGGGGCGAGGAGCTTAGCTCTTCATGCCTGTCACAGGGGCAAGGCTGCTGCAAAGCCTGACTCGACCCACAGTTCAGTGAGCGGGCTCCTCCCTCCGCCTTGGGCTGCTCACAGCATCTTCCAAAGCCCAGGGGCCTGAGTCTGATCTCCGCCGCCTTCAGCGCACGTCCCTTGGATTTACACCGGGTGGGAGGAGAGAGGAGAGAACCAGGCCCCCGGGCTTTGTCTGGCAATGAGATGCCTGGTTGCAGCCCAGCGTCCTACCCTGGCAGGAGAATGCAGCAAAATTGATGATAGTGCAGACGGAGCTGGCTGAAGCCTGATGCACGACAGAGCGGCTGGCAGGACAGCCCAGCACGGGCTGCTGCAGGGAACCAGCGTGTTCGCGGGCAAGTCCGGGGGCATTTGCTGCGGTATCCTGCAGAATGAGCGGCTGGGCGCAGAGCGGAGAGTCTGCGCCGGGGCACGCAGCATCTAGAGCAGACAAAGCGCATTTACTAAAGCTAGGCTGGGAAATGAGGCACCAAAACCATCTGTTCTCCCAATTTTCCCAACAGCTCTCCTGAGTCCCCAGTGCCCACTGCAGCCTGCGATGGAGAGCACCCCCTGCTTGTCCCTGGTGCACCAGAGCTGGGGGGGGGGGTTTGAGGGCACTGTGCACCTGCAGGACAGTTGCCTTCAGGGTGCGATCGGTCCCGAAAGGGGCCCGCCCAGAGCGGCACAGTGTGGGGCTGCAGAGAACTGAGGGGCGGCAAGCAGCACTAATCGATCATGACTAACACAGCTCCAGGTTCTCTGAGTGGCCCGACGCTCCGCCACCAACCCAGCCAGTGGCGCAGCCAGACAAGATCTCTCCCTCCCTCCTCGGGGATGAGCGCGAGGGGACGACCTTTCAAAGGGGGGACAGGGCGCCCTGTTGTCAAAAGACTTTAAGGGCTCATGGGCCCCCCGGCTCGCTCTCGGGGATGCTGTGCTGGACAGAACAGGGAGCAGAAGGGTGGCTGAGGTCCAGAGAGGCTTAAGGCGCCTGCGGGAGGGAAAGGCCAAATCAGGCTCACAGCCCTGAAGAAAATCCATGGGGAGCAGGTGGGGGAGGGAGGAAAGGAGGGAGCAGATGAGAGGAGTGATGGGGGGGACGGGGGGCAGGGCTCTGTTCACAACTGGAACGTCAGCTGGGGCATGAGGCTTGCAGATGCTTTTGGCTCAGGTTTCAGCCGGGGGCAGTTGGCTGGGAGCAGAGTGTGGGAAAGGGGTCTGGTTTCTCCAGCAGCAGCCGGCTCAGGAAAGGCCAGAGGGCTGGAGCCGGGGGTGGGGGTGGGGAGGAATGGGGGGGGGGGGGGGCATAGCAATGGCTCCCGGGGCAGAGCCAGGACCTGCCCCTCAGGACTGGCCACTCTCCCTGGGTCCTCCATGCGCCCAGCTGTGTGCGCAATGCTGCCTCCGTCTGTGGCATGGGGGCCAAACAGACAGGGGTGAGATTGGGGGGAACCGAGCAGGCAGCACAAGGAAAACCAGGGAGCCCTGCTCGTGGGCACTGGAGTGGGTCTCCCCTCTGTGTATACAAGGGCCTGACCCCGCAGCCCTCCTGCCATCCAACCCTCACTGGAGTCCAGGGGGTCGTGCCCATTAAGGCACAAAGGGTCTGGCCCGGGGGGGGAACTGGTGCAACTCCATGGGCTTGAGCCGGGCTGTCTGGCTCCAGAGCCAGGCAGAGGGAGCATGCCCAGAGCAGGTGAAGGGAGGCAAGGAGGCAGTTGGGCTGCCCTATTCAAGGGCGAGTACATTTGCCGGTTCTACCTCTCGGGCTCTCCCCAGGCAATTCCCAGCCTAGCCCAGACGCCGAGCTCCTCCCAAGCCCCGCTTTATTTAGCAGTGCCCTTCCTCGCTGCCGGAGATTTGGGAGTGAAGGGGGAAGGCAGCCAGTAAGAAGCTGTCAGGAGCCCTGAGTCCGAGAGGAGGAATTGAGGCCACTGGGGGGAGGCGAAACATTGCAAGACCCAGAGATTTCCCCCTCGGGATGATGTAGCCACACAGATGGGAGCAGGGTGCCATGGGAGGCAAGCTGCCTGGGGGAAGCAGGAAGAGGGCCTGGAGAGCCAGCAAAGGGAAGGAAGATGCTTGTTATTACAGGGCAGGAGGTTTTAGGATCCCCCAGAGCCTACAGGTCAGCCTGTGGGTGACATCTTGGGCACTCAGATCCTCCAGCAACAGGCCCAGGACAGGCTGTTAGAACCAGTGGCACCTTCCGCGCAAGGGTCACCCTGAGCTTTAGGGAGTTGAGCCCAGCCCCGCTCCTTGGCCCGTCACTGGAGGTTTTGCCATTGGCTCGCTTAGGAAGCTTAAGTTCTGAAAGCTCCCACTGCTCCTGAGAGATGGTTAAAGGGCACTGAGCCCCATTTTACAGTTGGAGAAACTGAGGCCTAGGCCGGGGCAAAGACTGAGAGCTGAGAATAGAACCCAGGAGTCCTGACAGCCAGTCTCTTGTTCTAGCCCCACAAAAACATCCCCACGCTGATCTGAGAAGAGAACCTGGGAGATCAGAGCGGCAGTCCCTGGCTCTAATCACTAGGCCTTGGGCCTTCCCAGAGCTGGGAGCTGAACCCAGGAGTTCTGTCTGCCAGGCCCATGCTCCCTCCCTTGCCATGGGGAGCGTAACCCCCTTAGGGCAGGGTCTGGCATTAGGGCTGTTGGGGACAGGGCACGTGACAGAGCACCGTGACTCCAAACGGGACAGGAGCTGGATTCCATGGGAACGGATTGCGGGGGGCTCTCTATATGTTCAAGGGAGTTTGGAGATTGTGAATTCAGGCTCAGTAATCCTGTCATCAGAGTCCTACATTGGCTCCAGTTTCCACAGCAACAGCAGGTCAGAGGGCAGCGAGGGGAGCCAACTCCTCCAGTCAGAATCCCAATTGTGAAGGCTCAGAATAAACAGCTGAAATGGCCGGGAAGAGGGAGGTGGAGGAGGCTGGAAGCTCACTGTGGTGTTGTCAGCGAGATGGCACTAATTGTCTGCAGGAGCAGCAAACTCGCCGTTAACCCTTCCTGGGCTGTCGGCGGGGTCGCTGCGCCAGGCCACCGCCACCTACCCCACCCCAGAAACCGGGCCACAAGCCGGCTCGCGGCCAGAAGCAGCTCACGGGCAACGCAGAGAGCTCCCACCAAGGCAGACAGCACTGTCTAGTTGTTAGAAGGGGGCACCCTTGGGTTTTACTGCCAACTCTGCTGCTGACCCAATGGGCGACCTGGGGCAGATCACTCATCGCTCCGTGCCTCGGTTTCCCCGATGCAAAACGGGGCTCACACGGGCAAAGCTCGGTGCATCAACGGGGCTAGAGTGCTGGGGGTGGGACTCCAAAGCAGTGAGCAGCGTCAGACGCCCCAGGTGAGCTCGGACAACGTCATGCACCGTGCAGGGAGGTGAGCCAGCCGGGTTCTTCCCAGCTAATGAGCACGTGACTTTTCCCATGGCTGCCTGTTCTAGTCAAGCGACAGGAGGGGGGAGAGGAACAGTTCTGCTCAGCAACTACAGGCACCGATTCCTAGCTGGACCCATGAGATGGGAGTGAGCCCCCCTCTGCAAAGGAGAGGAATCCCCCACCCCACCCCAGCCACTCTGCAGAGAACTGACCCTGCTCATCACTTTGCCAGCGCAGCACTGTCTGATTTACTGCTGGCATGGAGGTGCCACGGGTCAGTGCAGGGCTCCGCGATGCATCGCGCTGTGGCCAGGCCTCACGCTATCGGGGATTCGTTCGCCGGGGCCCTGTTGGTTTATAACGCAGCACGCTCGGGGCCGGAAACACCCTGGCACGCTTTACAGCCTGTTAATGTCCAGACAGCAGCAACGGTGCCCCCAGCCTGCGACACATCACTCGGGCCTGCTGATCGGGTAGGGCCAGGGAAAAGAGGAGGAGAAACACTGCAGCTTGGGGGGGGCGAGGGATAGATGGTGCTGTTTGCTTGACATGGACTGATTCTCCTCAAGCTTACCGCTGGGTAAATCAGGAAGTCAATGGACGGGTGGAAAACCTCCTCCAGTGAGATCAGAATCTGGCCCAGTTCTTAGAGTGCCAAGATACCATTCTGATGAGCTCAATATAGCTTAGACACAGAGACCAACATGGTGCATCAGATTCTCAGACTTCAAGGTCAGAATGGACCATTATGATCATCTAGTCTGACCTCCTGCACAACACAGGCCACAGAATCTCACCCCCCAACTCCTGTAGTAAACCCCTAACCTAGGTCAGAGCTATTGAAGTCCTCAGATCATGGTTTAAAGACTCCAAGGTGCAGAGAATCCTCCAGCAAGTGAATCGTGCCCTATGATTCTGATCTCAGCTACCCCAGTGTAAATCCAATGGAGTCACTGGATTTATAGAGGGGTGATTAGGAGCAGACGGGAGCTCTTGAAGTCTTTTCTTTTACTACGTGTTTCTTAACTGACTTCCACACCTTGACTGGCTAGTGACTGGTAATGGGAGAAGCTTTCGCTTCCTAGGATGCTGGTATTAATCTACTGATAGCATGTGTGGGAGGGGCGGGGGGAGCTGTGTGCAGTGAGTAGGGGGGTGTATCACAGACTCCTTCTTTCCCTGGGAAGAAGGGTGGCCGTGTGCTTAAAAGCCAGTTCTCCCAACATGACCACGGACAGGTCACTTCCTCTCTCTGGGCTTCGGTTCCCGCCTATAACACGGGGATAGCCACGCTCCCTCTTGTCTAGTCAGACTAGGGTCTTCAGGGCAGGGAGGGACGCTCACTCTGGCTACACCGTCATTACGATACCATGCCAGCTCACACCTGTCACGTGCTACAATCGCACCTCCCAATTGCTGTGTAGACACCCTCCCCCGCCTAGTGCAACGGCGCACAGATACGAACAATGAAATCAATCTTAACGAGCATGAACCGGCTCACTGAACAGCAAGCACCGCCCAGACCCCCGGAAAGCTAACTCCGCTTCTGGACTCGTTCCCGGGCCCAGTACAGGAGTCCAGCCTCAAGAGCATCAAACCAGCACTAGATCCACACTGACGTCACTTCCCATAAACCAAAAAGGAATGACCATCAGAAGGACAATGGAGTCACAAAGGAAAGCAGAAGATCTCTACGGGGGGAACCAGGAGGCTGTGTGGCCTAGTGGGCAGGACGCTGGACAGGGACACAGAAGACCTGGCTTCTATTCCCAGCTCTGCCAGTGGCCAGCAGGTTGACCTTGGGCGAGTCACTGCCTGCCTATGCCTCAGTTTCCCTTTCCTTTGTTTTCCCTTGCCTCCTTTGTAAAGCGCTTCAGGGCTGCAGAGCCCTATCGATAGCAGAGCCACGCATTATTAACAACCTCCTCCCCCAGCCCTCTGTGAGACAAATAGATCTTCACCCCCACCACCCCCACCTGGCTGCTGGCAGCACCCCAAGCAGGCCTCATACCTGGCGGCCCGAGCAAGAAGAAATGCTGATGTGTCAACAGAAGGGATTGTGTTTGTGTGGGAGGGAGCCAGGATGGGGCTGAGCGGCAGTGGGGTCAGCAGAAAACCTTTTGGCTCCACTCACCCCATTCGATGGCATATTAGACCTTTTGTTCCTATTCATCACATTCCTTGCTGCCTCCCGGCTCCAGCCCAGCTCCGGCCGGCTCCAGCCCTCACCGCCGAGGGGCACGGCAGCGGTGGCAGTGCCCATCTGGTGGGCGGAGGGGCAGCAAGTGGCCTTTGCCCAGCTCATCTCCTTGAAAAGGCGACTTGTTTTCTGCGCGCCCGCCCTGGCTGGACTCGGGGCTCATGCCCTCGCTCCCAAACACGCTCCCGGAGCCATAGGCTTTGGGCAAGAGCCTTCGGCCCTGAGCCTTCGGCCCCAGTGGCTCTCTGGTGGCCGGGAGCCGCTAATCAACCTGCCAGGTGGAAGGCTGTTTGAATTCAGCTAACGTCTCCCGACAGAAGCAGCTGGAGAATTCGCCATGGCTCCCGCTGCTGCGGCCCGAGGAAGATCTATGCTGGAGCTGCAGGAAGATCTTACTGAAACCAGCTGGGCCTTCCAGGGCCTCTCTTCTCCAGGGGCCCCTTTGCCAGCAGCAACCCTGTCCCAAGCGGGCCAGGACACTGGAGCATCTCCCCAGCCACAGCTGGCCCGAGCGGGGCTGACCTCACCACCCCGGCAGTGCTGGCAAAGGGAAGGGTGCCAGGAACTGCCCAAAGCACAGTGGAGGAGGGGCCAATTCCCCGTTGGCGGCACTGGGGCTGCCCCAGTTACCCAAGAGGCCAACGTGCTCCAAGATTTTTCCAGGGGTGGGGGCCCAAGACATTTCCTACGAGTCCAGTGGCCTATGGACCGCGCCTCCCTCGCTTCCTGGCTGCAACTCCTGCCGGCGAGAGTCAGCACTGGGAGATGATGGGTGAATTTAGGGCACGCACGGGCAGAGTACCTGAGTGCCACGCCCTGGCTCTCTAGTCAGCATGCCCACCCTCCACCTTCTCTAGCTGCGGCGGCAAGAGAGAGCCGCACGGTGCTGCTTGGGAGTGGGGACTGGAAGCGCACAGAGGCGTACTCATTGTCAGACAGGACCAGAACCAGGGTCCATCTAGTCCGGGGGCCTGTCTCCGGTAGCACCAGCCCCAAATGCTTCAGAGGACAGAGTGTGAGGCAAGGGACCCAACTTTAAGTTTCATCTTAGTAGTTGGAGCCTGGCTCGAACCGCTACACATGGAGGATTCCTCTCTCCCCCAAAACATACGTTGGTGTGAACTATTCCAACTCTGGATTGGTGTCACTCAGAGAAATGCCCAAGCTCTTTGAAACTTGCCCAGTTCATGGCCTCAATGACTTCCTGTGGCAAGGAGTTCCGCTGTCTACTTACACCTGGGGCAAAAATGTATTTTCTTTCATCGGTTTTGAATTTGCCGCCTTGTCTTTTCACTGAACGCCCCAGGTTCCCTTCCCAGGACCCAGCCATGGATTCCCCTCTCCCTGGGGAACCGCAGGGCCAGTAGACGCACTGGCTAGACCCCCACTCAGCCTTGCCAGGCCTCTAGTTCCATTAGCTTGAGTGTTTTAAGCTACAGTTTCCTGAACATGGCTACAACACCCATAGTAAAAGGGGCAGCTCTCTGCTCTCTGACAGCAGAGCTGGGCTGAACGCAGGGGAGGACGTCCTGCACTGAGCTGCTTCAGGGTCAGACCACGAGACCCCCAAAACGTTCGGGGGGAGCAGAGGAAAGAAAATGAAGGAAAAAGAAAACGAGGTCTGGGTCCATTCCACGCTGAGCTGGGAGCAGATCCCAGCAACCTTGCCGGGCACCGCCTGGGCCGAACTGGGCTAGGAGATCTCCGAAAACCAACCCTCCCTCAAGCAGCGGCACCAGCGATTCCATAGGGGGCGCACGTCCCACCGAGACAGCAGTAACTCAGTGAGCGCACAGGTGCGCGGGGACGCTGTGCCGAGAGAGGTGCTGAGGCCTGGAAGAGCCAGAGGCTCTCTTGACCCCCTTTCCCAGCCTTGTGGGCTCCACGACCATCCCGGGTCAGGCTTCACAAGAGCCCCCCAGCAGGGAATAACGTCCTGCCTCCCTAGAAATTCTCCCCAAGGGATCGCCTGGGGACAGGACATCCCCTTTCCTCAGCCCACGAGGGTAGCATGGTGAGGACAGGAAACCAACTCTCCTGCCACTGCAGCCCCTAGGTCATGGGGAGAAGCAGGGCGTGTATAACCTCAGGGATTAGCACAGCTACTCACCCAGCAGGACTTAGACCAGAACCTGCTTTTATAAGAGGGTTTTTCTAACTTTGTCTCATTCAAAATGCAACTCAACAACGGGAACAGCTGGAAACAGCACAAAGCCAGGCTGCGGCCTCCCCTGCCATCCATCTCAGCATACGCCCAGGAGGCAGCTAGCGCTCTGGGACACCATCTCGCTCGCTCTCTGCGGCCTGCAAGGCAACTAGTCCGGCTCCAGACCCCGACCCCTTCCCCTGCCCTCTAAACCCTGAGACGTTGGGCCCAACGCAGCCCTGGGGTACCTGGGTGCTATTCCCACCAAGGCCAATGGGATTAGCCCCACCTCAGTCCGGAGCGGAGCTCGACAGCCCTGGCTCGTCGCCTCTGGGAGTCTCTTGCTCCTGCATTCCCTATAGGAGCCCCGACTCCTGGGCTCTCCCCGGACCGCTGCGATGCCCGGGAGCCGTTCCAGCAATGGGGTGGGTGCGTGGCCCTTCCCAGGCCCCACCTGCCAGGATGGCGCCGACAAAAAACAGCTAATGGCGAAGTCCATCCCCACCAGCCGGGACCATGCCCCGTGCTCTGCAGGCTAGTTTGCAAGACCTCAAGAATGCCACCACAGGTGCAAAGTCCTGGCTACTCAGCCGGGACTCGCCCTCCCCTTCGTACCATCGTGCCCAGGAGCGTCCCCTTTAGCCACCCTAACCAGCATGGTTCCTCCCCTGGCTGCTCTGGACATGGTAGACAGGTCTCCTCCCCGGCCCCAGCTCCACCTTGCTTGGCCGGCGTTTGGCTGAGCTAAGCGGATTCAGCTCTTTTCAGTGTTCGGGATAAATCAATCCCTCCAACCCCTTCAATCATGTTTGGAGCTTCCCTGGAATTTGTCCACATCACTGAGACGCTCAGGAGACTGCTGGTTGTGGGGGCTCACCAGAGCTGCCCAGAGAGGAATCTTCATCTCCCTGCTCTGGGCTGGGTTGATACCGCTGGGCCTGGGACCCCCTCCAGGACACCGCCCGATCCAACTGCGAATCCATGCCTAGTCTGCTGACCACTCTCAACCTTCGGTCTCTACAGGCAGCCTGTAATTATTCTGCTCTACTCCGCACTGATTAGGCCTCACCTGCAGTGTGGGGGCCAGTTCTGGGCACCGCATGCCAGGAAAGATGTGGACAAATTGGACAAAGTCCAGAGAAGAGCAACAAAAATGATTAAAGATCTAGAAAACATGGCCTATGAGGGTAGATTGGAGCGGAGAAGACAGAGGGGACATGCTAAGAGTTTTCAAGGACAAGTTTTCAAGAACGGTTGTTACAAGGAGGAGGGAGAAAAATTGTTCTTCTTAACCTCTGGACAAGATAAGACGCAATGGGCTTAAATTGCAGCAAAGGAGATTTAGGTTGGATATTAAGAAAAACTTCTTCACTGTCAGGGTGGTGAAACACTGGAATAAATTGCCCAGGGAGGTTGCAGAATCTCCATCTTTGGAGATTTTTAAGAGTAGGTTGGAGAAACACCTGTCAGGGATGGTCTAGATAATACTTAGTCCTGCCATGAGTGCAGGGGACTGGACTAGACAACCTCTCGAGGTCCCTTCCAGTCCTACCAGTCTATAATTCACTGGGCCCTTATTTTGGTGACTAAAAAAGAGCTGGGCTCTTGTGAATACTCTGGCCTTAGACACAGAACTCCTGGGTTCTATTCTTTGCACTGCCTTTGGCTCAGCGTGCTGCCAGGGGGCAAGTCCCTGCCCCTTTCTGTGCCTCGCTTTCCCCATCTGCAAATGAGACTAATGACATCGCGCCAGTGCACAGGGATGGCAGAGGCCTAGGGTGCGCCTGGAAGGCATGCAGCATGTTAGCGGCAATGGCTGAACAGGCAAAGGGTAAAAAGGCAAACTCCCTGCCATGGTGGTTCTGCACTGTGATAGCCCATGGCAGGGGCTTGTGGAGGGGCACATTTGCCCTTGCAAATGTGGGGCAAGGCCAAAACAGAGCTGATAGCAGGGTTGTCCTGCTGGTGAGCTCTGCCGATGAGCAGCTCCTTCCCTGAACTCAGGGAGGAGATGCGCTTTGTTTTGATTGTAAAATATTATGTAAATCAGGCTCAGGCCCCTCTCCCCAACACACCGTATGGCAGGGGTCTTGCCCCACAGACAGTCAGCACTATACTACGCTCAGTTGTATTTTGGGATGTTGAGAAACGGGGTGTCTTCCCTAACACATCTGCTTTAATCACTCAGCAGCTCCACTATGGAGATGCTTCTCGTAACCAATGCCGAGATGCCCTGGAACTCACTGCTCCACACACACTAGTCCTAGCAGAAGCAGAACTCTGGTCCGCCAAAGCACAGCGATCCCCGATCACCTGAGAATACAGGGCGTATGGCACACAGTTGCGCAGTTCTGATTCTATCCAGTAGAGGGCAGTGGCACACAACCACGCACGCTCGCCAGCTGGCAGCAGAGGATTTTGACCAGTACAAGGACAGGGGTGGAGAGACTGCAGAGGTGCAAATCTCTCCAGAAGCAGCTTTGCCCGGGGGGAGGGGGTGGAGAGGTGGGGGGAGGGGAATAAGTTACGGATGCTTCTCTTCTAAGCAGCCTCTTTTCAAAGTTAAATCTCTCTCTCCCTCCCTACCGCCTGATTTATTTACGTTTCCTCAATACAAAGATGCCAAAGAAAAAGGAAAAAACCAATTAGACACATCCAGGACTAATCACCTGCCAAACTGCGTTAGGGAGGAAAAAATAAAATGGCCCAACAGCCCGGTTTGGAATGGTAAAAATACGAGATAAACAGCCGAATGGAGGAGCGGAAAACGAAAACACACAACTGATCCAACTTCAGACTAACCACCCCAAAAGCCTTTTGGAAAAACTGATTCCCGGGGCTAGTGCATTCTGAAACCAGAGCACCTGTCTTAGAGGCAAGCGGTAACAACCCTGAATGATCATTATTATGGACGGTAGCCATGCCCCATTGGTGGTAGATGTACCAACATGGAGGGTGAATTCCCAAAGAGCTCCTGCACTCAGACCCAGATACCCAAGAGCTCAGCCTGGTGGCCGTCGGGGTACAAGGCCACATGTGTCCCATTGGGACCTGCTGGGTGATCCTCTCTTGGGATAATCCGCTAGTTAGGAGCTGAGCTGTCTGGCCCATTGCGCCTGGATCTGCAGAAATGTCACAGCTCTGAGGCAGAGCCTTGCACCAGGGCTGGGACCTCGTGGGTCCCACTGGACTAGCTGCCATAATATAGCAGGAGCAGGTAAAATGGCCTTTGCTGCGGGTGGGATCGGGTGGCGGTAACGTGTGGGAAAACACTAAACGGCTTAAGCAAGATTTGTTTTATTCTTTTAGTGGTGAAAATCATCTCTGAATGCCATTGATCGAGATATTCACCGATCCCGTTTGGGGTTGGGTTTTTTTAGTAGCATGGGGAAAATCTGTCTGGCTTGTGGGATCGAAGGCTTTTGCAGATGCTCTATCGTGGAGCTCCAGGAGCTGCTCCCCACAACCAGCAGGCCCATCGGTGGACACAAGCCGGGATTTTCACAGGACCTTAAAGGAATCAGCTGCCCACACGCCTAACTCCCGGTGAAAACAGCCACAGTTCTTTCCCCAAGGGGCTTCCAAGCCAAGGCGCTCCCAAGCCAAGGCGCTCGCCATCTGTGTTGGGAGCTTGGCCGGCTGCTGGTAACCGCCCCTTTGTGAGCCCACCCAGAAAGTTCCCCTGGGTGCCTGGCCACCGATGGCTGGAAGGGGGGTAAATCCCCACCCTGGACAAGGCCTAAGGTCGTCCATTCCCGCAGCTCCATTGCACAGCGGGGCAGCTCGGCGCTCACAACCGCACGCCCCTTCCCGCACACAGAGAAGTGTGGTGGGGACGCACCAGGAAAGCTGACATAGGGGTGATCCGGATGGTTCACGATCCGGGGAAGAAGGGGGCTGTTCCCCCTCTCCCCAGCCCAGTCTCTTCTACCTGCGCATGCGCGCCTAGGTCAGAAAACAGCCTGAGCCAGCTTCTCGTGAAAAACAAACACTGCAGGGCTTTCAGGGAGCAGGCTAACCTTGACACAGTTGCAGCAGTCACTAATAGCAGGCAATATGCCTGTTCTTGGGGGACTGTTGCAGTTGCTAAGATACTGGCAGCCCTGTGAATGGAAATGGGTCAGTAAACCTGTGGAGAGATAGTATGACACTGTAACCACAGCAGCTGTTTGTGCCCACCTCCAAATCCCACCCTTTCAATATTTATCACTCCCTGCCTTGGGCTCCTTCCTGCTAGCGATTTTCCACCCTGCCTCCCTGTTCCCGGGCTGGAGAGGAGGCCGGGCCCTTTCCCGGGAACCACCACCAGCGCTCGGGCTGGGATAATTAGCAGGCCTTGGAAATCCCAACTGGAACTGCAGGGAGAGAAGGAAAAATAAAGCCCCCCCCACACCCCAAAAGCAGGATGAAACCGGTTCTTGAGGAGATTTAACAGGAAACAGGCTATAATCCCTTGGTAGGAAAAAGGGTCAAAAGGTCAATTTACTTCTGTCCCTCATTTAGGCACCGTGGTAAAATTACACACCAGCAGGCGGACTTGCAGTGGAAGGGCTGGAAGGAAAATAGATCGCGCTCCCCGCATCCTCCCGGTCTGGACTCGGCGCTGGGAGGCGGAGCTGAGCCCTTCCCTCTGCGGCGGGTTCAAACCGCAGTGGGGAACGGGGCTGGCTGGCTCAGCACGGATGCGGGAGGCGCTTCCGGTCTCACCCGCTGGCCCGGCATGGGAGTCACTCGACCGACGGCAACAGGGCTGCTACGCGGGCTCTGAATCAGGCCCGGGGCCTCTCTCGTGCCCGTTGGCTTGGACCGCTGGCGGATGCCAGTGGGCCCAGATCTACTGACGTCCATGGGGCTCCATCTATTCACATCAGTGGAGGATCTCCCAACCCCCAACACACGAACATCCCTTCAGCTCCATGGAGCACGAGGGGGCCCTGCTGAAGAAGTGCTCCAACTATCCAGACAGGTGCCCGCATTCCCCACGCCCCAGGGATCGGTCTGTTTGAGAGCTCCCTTGGGCTCTGGGCAGCCCACAAAGGCCCTTGCTCTAGTTTCAGCCCAAGGCAGGACCTGGCTGTGGGAAGAGGAGCAGGGCTGGAGCCAGGCGCGGGGAAGGAGAGCGCACAGCGCCTCTCGGTCACTCCGAACAAACCCCAGAGCCCCCGCTGGCCTCCCTGCATGACTGTAGCCAGGAGGTGCCCTCAGCCTTTGGGATTCTCCGCTCCAGGCTGCTCGGACCCCATAGGATTTCCAGGGGCTAGGTGCACATT
The DNA here is from genome assembly GCA_007922305.1 of Dermatemys mawii. Classification (NCBI taxonomy): domain Eukaryota; kingdom Metazoa; phylum Chordata; order Testudines; family Dermatemydidae; genus Dermatemys; species Dermatemys mawii. The sequence goes on from ML677388.1 coordinate 9,051,611, forward strand.
ATCTCCAATCAGACACAAGGCCCTCGCTCCCCAACCCGCCCCAAAGTGGAGTGAGAACATCTGGTCTGTGGAAGGGAGCCCCCTCGTCCTGCCCTGTCTGCAAAGCGCAGGACAGAGTTCAAGGCCCCCGCCTCCTCCTTCCCCACCGCTGCTCTCTGAGAGGCCTGCTTGGGGCAGGGGTTTGTCCCAGGACGGAGGTTTGTGCGGTGTTCCCCAGCAAAGCTGAGAGATCATTATAATGAACATTCCCTACCCATAGGTCTCCCATCACTTCCCACGCAGATTAGTAGCAGTCACTCCTCATTTCAGAGCTGGGGAAACTGAGGCACGCTGGGCGAGGAGACTTCACTTGCCCAAGGCTGCATAGCAGGTCAGCAGCAGAGCAGAGAACCGAACCCACGTCTTGTGAGCGCCTACCGCACCAGATCGCTGTCCCTGCGTACTGGGGGAGGCAGCTTAAATGCTCCAGGGACTGTCCCCACATGGCTCCCAGCAGCTTGTGTTCCTCACTGCGTGGTCTTGCAGCCATCCCGCCATCCTCATCAGGCTGGGACGAGGGGGCCCTGGTGGCTGCCAGCTCAGCTAAGCCGGCCCTGGCACGTCTGAGGCGTCACCCTCGCTTCCCAGAGTTAAAGTCAAGGAAGCCGCGCGGGGCAGCCCAGGCGGGGAAAGGATCTCTCGGCTGATTTCTTTCACCATGGGACGAGGAGCGTCTGAGTCAGCTGCTCGGGATTAGGCCCCAGAGCTGTGATTTATGGGCCTCAGCCCAGCATCCGGGGGAGGAGGCAAATGGGCGGAAGGTGGGGAGCTGGCTGCAGATCCCAGGCGGGGAGCGAATACTTCTTGCCTAATGGCTCTTCTGTTCCAGCCACTCGATACCGCACCCCCGTGCAGGTGGTTGGAGCAGAACGGTTGATATGGAGACAGAGGGAAGCACAGACTGTCTGGGTAAGGTGACATTCGACAGATGCCAGGCTCAGACTTGCTGAATCCAGTCTCCCCGGTCACCTCCCTGCGGGCTGAGCCGGGGACGAGCCCGAGGGCGCAGGCGGGTCCCCCAGCCAGGCCTTGCCCCCTGGTGAAGGGGTCAAGAGGGACCGGGCCAGCATCACCCTAGAGCCGGCTCGACCTTCCCTCTGACAGACTCTTCTCTGCACCACAGCAAAGCCGAGCCATGATTTACAGCCCCCCACAAGTGCCGTTCGGAAGATGGAGTGGTGCCGGTGCCAGGCGGAAGAAGAGATCCAGGCAGGAGTGTTTCCTTCTGACCCCGCTAGCAGGGGCAAAAGGGCTGATAGTAGCTAGTGGCCCCCACCACACTGGCTTTAAGGTCCTGTTTCAAGTGGGCAGCAGTTAAACTGGTTTGGTTGGTTGCTCCCAGACAAGGCCAGGGTCTGCCCTTGCTCCATACTGGGCAGGGCAAGCCGAAGCCAACGGGCGCGTTGCCGTTGACTGAACAGGGCTGGGATTGACGCCTGAGGTGCACGCGCTCCCCCGGATTGTGCTAGAAGCTGACTGAGCTGGGCTCTTGTTGAGCGAAGGCTCAAATCCCAGCCCAGGGAGGGCCCCAGGTAGCCCAGAGCCATCTCGCTCAGGGAAGGGCCACAGGGGCTCTCCCCCTGTCTAGCTCCTCCTGCCTGCCGAAGGCCCCGTCTGCGTGACCAGTCCCGCCCCAGGAGGGACTCGCTCTCCTTCCCTGTGTGCGCAGCACGGAACCTGGGCAGCGCCCGTTCCACCTCCTCCATCTGCGGCGTGTGCCGGTTTGTTACAAGGCCCAGCTGCAGGGCCTGGCGCTTGAGCCCAGACCTAGAGACCTGCGCTCTGAGCTCCAGCCAGCCCTGGGTCAGTGACTGTGGTGGAAGCTGCTCGCAGACCTCCGCCGCTTCCTTCCTTCCTTCCTTCCCACGGCATAACACGCACCTGGAGCCACAGCCAGGGCAACAAGAGAGCACAACACTGCTGCTGCCGGCAACTCCAGGCGCTGCCCCGGCTACCAGGGCCATGGCCTGCCCCGGCTACCAGGGCCATGGCCTGCCCCGGCTACCAGGGCCATGGTCTGCCCCGGCTACCAGGGCCATGGCCTGCCCCGTCGAGCTAACAGGCTGCGCAGAACGACAGGCCTGGAGCAAGAGGTGGAGAATCAGGCGCAGACGTGCCGGAAAACCCAGCCAAGGAGGAACTCGAACAGTTCGGTTTTCACTCATCACCCCCATGTTTCACAGCCCCCCACTCCCCTCAGACAGACCAGCGGATCCCCCCGCTCCCGAGCGGACGGACCGATCCCTAGGTCAGCTTTGGATCATCCAGCCTCCGGCATAAGCGAACGCGGCTGGCTTGGGGGATCGCTCCTTCGTGGCTGGGGGACGGGGGAGACCTCTCAGCTCTAGGGAGCTGGCCCCAAGCCTGTTTTAGCGCCTCTGTAGGATGGGAGCCCCCTGGGCATTTCTCCACCGCAGCACCGAGGCGCAGGTGGATTCCTGAGTGGGGAGCTCAGTCCCCGGGCAAGCAGGGAGCGGGAGCACCGCAGATGCTCTGCATTCATCCCAGGCAGTGACCCAAAGGATGGGCCTGGATGGGGACCGGAACAGCCCCTCCCAGGACAGCTGGGCTGCCGGCACTTGAAGGCGGTGGGGCCAGGATGGCAGGGATCTGAATGGGGCTGAACCAGCGCATTGCCTGGGCACCCAAGACCAGAAGAGGCCTGGAGGAGACAAGGCCAGCGCGCCCTATGCCGGAGAGACCCAGCCCTGCCGCAGCAGGGGGACTGTCGTTCAGAGCAGAGGGGCCTCGGCAGAGCTGGGCTGGGGCCCAGGCCCGGGAGAGGGTCAGGAACAAAGCGCATTAGCAGCGCTGAGCGGGGACCCCACGCCTGGCCTAGCAGGGGGCGCAGCAGACGGATGTGGATGAAGAGCCGCCTGGAAGAGCAGGGCTGCAGATCAGGATTACAGCTGGCGGAATCCAGGACTGGAGGAATGGGGGCTGCTGCAGATTTGAGGGGCCGCAGCAGAGTCAGGCAGGGGATGCTATGCACTCCTGCTCCCTTGTGAGAGTCCCCAGTTCACCCCATTTTAAGTGAACCATTGACTGACACTGCCCGGTGCAGCACACACCAGTTCGCCTTCCCCCGGGGTCAACCCTCTTCTCCTCAGAGACACGCAGCCCCGTGACGCAAGGACCAAGCCCCGCCCCCACCCCGAATTTCCTTCCCAGGGTTTCAAGCTTGTTAGCAAAAAACCCGTCCTGCTTTTCCTTTCTTCCCCCCACTCCTCTTTGCTTCCCTCCTTTTCTTCCCTCTCCCCCCCACTGAGGAGCAGGAGAGGGCCTGCAATTAAAGGTAAAAACGAAGCCCCTCTCTGAGCTGCGGCTGCCGCCCCTTGCGCAGAGATCAAAGGGACGCCTGGCGGATCAGCGAGCCGGGGCAGGAGAGATTCCCGTCACGCAAAAAAATCCCAGAGACAACTTCCTTATCTCGGCTTGGCCCCAGGGCCCCCTTTGGCACCGGTGATGGGATGGGAGCCAGGGTCACGCAGGCCCCCACCCCGTTAGCAGAGCATCCCCAATGACCTGGTGCCCAGTGTACCCCTTCCCAGCCCATCCCCTGCAACACCCGCTGCTCGCTAGGGCAGGAATTTGTCTATGCCTTGTACGGCCCACTGCCTTTCTGTGCTTCCTGGACTATCCTCCGTCCCTGTCCCGTTCCAGTAATCGCTTTCACTTTCCCCATTCATTATTAGTATGATTTGTAGTCTAGCAGCACCCAGAGAGCAGGGCCCTATTGCGCAAGGGGCCCCACAGACGCAGAACACCGATCCCAGGCGGTTACAGTCTAGTATTCAGAAAAACCAGAGGGCTGGGGGAGGAGGAGCAAGCCTGCCAGGGCCTTCTCCCCACAGCCAGCCCCGGGTCTCCTCCCCGAGGGCCTCCCCTGCCCCCTTGCCATCACCAGGCTCCCTGATCCCTTTGGGCACCTCTGGATTCTTGCAAAGGGACACAAGGAAAAAACCAAACCGGGTCAACTCCCCATTTGGCCCGTTTGCTGGGACAAGCAGTACAGGCGCAGCCAGGGTGTGCCCCCCCCCCCGCCCCCCGTGGGTTTGTTTGGGAAGCAGCCATCTCAGAGGCAAGGCCAAAAGTTAGCTGTGGGGTGTGCGGGGGAAGCACAGTTTGAAGTCAGAGCAACAGACTGGACACCAAGGCTGCCAGATTCCAACCTGGCCTCTGCCTCTAAGTTGCCGCGTGACCTTGGGTAAGTCACAGACGGGGTGTGGACCGCGCTCGGCCGCCCTGCGGGGAGGTGCGTGTGTGTCTCCAATTAGTGCTTGCAAAGCAGCTGAGGATCACTAGGCCGCAGGGTTGGGATCTGTCTGGATGAGTCCCGGACAGGAGCTCACCATCTTCTCCAGAACCTACGGAGCGGCTCCATCACTGGCACAGCGCCTCCTGCAGGTCAGGTCCCGCACTGGCAGCACCTGATGCGCCCGCCGCCCCAGGTGGAACAGGAGAAAAGCCAGGAATGCACCTGGCTAAGGAGACAACCCAGAAGCCCAGGAAACCACTGCCCACTTTGATACCCCAGCGGCACAAGCAGCAACTCCTTCCGCATCAAAAACAGGGAGTGGGGAAAACAACATGCCCATGGCTCTCGGCTACAAGCCCGCACAGAATGCCAGGAGTCCGGCTTCCTGCGCCCTGTGCCCCAGGCGACTGCATTTGGCCTGAAGTTCGCTGGGCAAGTTTGAGGCCTGCTCACAAGATCAGCTGCTTCCCAGCATCCCTTTTCCCTTGCACGGCCCGGGAGCCATGTCAGGTGGGTGCCTGCAAGCAGGGTCACTGGTCACGCTGGGCACCAGGGTCAAGGAGATGCCAGGGCCTGGAATAAATCGAACCTTTTCCCCCGGTGCCGGCACTACCGAGGTTCCCAACGCGGGGACTGCAAACCCAGGGCCTGCTTCCTACCTTAACTGGCTGTGATCAGCAATAATGCACAAGCTAGTCCCTGGGATCCCCACCCTCCATCCCTCCCACCTTCTTAATTACAGAGGCTCCACCGGGGGAAAGACAAAAAACAAACCTTCCCAAGGGCACAGGTCCCACCCCCTGCCACCAGCTCCACGTCTGGGACGTCCCAAGGAACCCATTCCTGTGGAGACCAGGTGGCAAGCGCTTAGCCCCCTGGCAGACGAGGGCATGGCTGGAGAGAGACGCTGCTCCCTTTCCCTTTAACTCCTTAGCCGGGCTTTGTTCCCATCTCCCCGCCCTCAAAGGCGGAGGGTTCTCCAGTCCAGCTCCAAACTCCGCTTCCAGATTTTCCCTGTGACCTTCAGCTACCTGGCTCCCGCATTGCAAGATGCCCCCCTCCGATCTCTTCTCCTCCCCCCTCCCAGCCCCCCCACACCCGAGGGAGCCAGAGTGAGCATCTGCACAGCCAAGTAGTAAATCCAAGGGGGAGAAGTGAGCTAGCCGAGCGGGCGGGGGCGGGGGAAGGGGGCAGCCTGCACCTGGATGCACAAGCAGCTCCAAACGCCCGTTTTGCGCGAAGCCTGTCCCAGGACATTAATCCGGGGCTGCCGAGAGCGGCGGGGCCAGGAGCCTGCAGGGTTCTCCGAGCACAGCTGCTTGCGCTCAGCTCACTGCATGCCCTGCAAACTCAGCACACCCAGGGACGCTGCAGATCTCTGCCCTTCGGGGCCTGTGGCGTTGCCGCGCTAACCTGTCTCCCTGCCGGGAAGCAGGCTCCCCGTGCTATTGCTTTTAACCCTTAGCCATCCCCTATGGGATGCATTGTACAGCCCCTAGCACAGCGGGGTGCTGATCTGCCACAGGGGGCCTGTAGTTGCTATCACAATCCAGATAAGTAACAATCTGTCTCCCCCCGCACCCCGGCCTCCCAAATGGCACTACAGAGCTACAGAGCTGCCGAGGAAAAACCGCAAACACGAACCATCCCCTTTAACCAGAACTGCAGCTACAGTCCCTGCCCCAGGACAGGGCGAGGGAGGGAAGAGCTCAGACAGGAAGATCTAAGGGGGAGGGAGCCACATGGCAGGAGACGACGAAGGGGCAGACAGGAAGCAAATGGTGGATGAGCCAAAGGAGGAAGCGGCGGGGAGGTCGACAGGACCAAGTCCAACCAGTGTTTTGCAAACAGGCTGGGCTCTTCAGGGGCTGGTTGTTTTTTTTTCTCCCCAGAACACACACTGAAGCCAACAAGCTTTTCCCAAGCCACAGCCCGTGGTGTCCGCCATGTCCCAGTATCAGCAATCAGAGACCCCTCCCACCGTGCTCCATGCCAGGACGCGGCTGGGGAAAAAGGCATCCTATATGGATGAAAAGGGGAGGGGACAGGGTCGGAGAGGAGGAAGCGAACTCCAGCGTCTCTGCTGTAGATCGTGCTGGGAGAGCCCAAGGCAGCCTCCCAGCCCACGGCATGCCATGAAAAAAAAAATATAAGAAAAGCAAACAAACAAACGGATGGAAAAACCCCCCAAGAGCCAAGGTTCTTCCATCCAACGTCCCCGCCGCCCAGCCCTGCTCCGATCCAGCACCTTCCTCCCCGGCTCCCGCTCGCTCCCGACAACCCCGCCAGCCACCGGGGCGGCCGCGGCTTTGTCTCATTGGCGGTGCTTTCATTAATGATTATTTAAAGTTCTCTCCTCTCCCCCCTTGGGCCGCCCTGGGCTCGCTCGCTCTCGCGCGCTCATTCTGGTATTTGGTGTGTTCTCCAGCTGCAGGAAATTCCTGATGCTCTCCATCATGCAGGCCCTGCTCACAATCCCTCGCCTTGCCAAGTCTCCCCTGAAGGACCGACATGTGTTGGGCATTGAGCACACACGACGTCATGGTTCTCTTCCCCCCGCCACCTTCCCACTTCCTGACATGGATTTGGATTTGGATTTGGATCCCCTCCCTCCCTCCCTCTCTCTCTCCCCCCCCCCCCTTTTTTTTAAACTTAAGTTCCAAAACCCAAGAGCCCTTTACCCAGAGAACGCAGTGGAGCTGGCTGCCCGAATGCGGCAGCAGCTGACGAAAGCCAGCCATATACATTTCCCTGCTTGCCTTTCCCTCCGTCTCTCCCTGCAAGATCGCTCCTGATCTTATTTTAATTCGTCTCAGACGGTGTTGGAGTGTTATTTTAAGAGAGAGGATATGCACAGACATTGTGTTTTCTGCTTTTTTCCTGGCCCCAAGCCAGTCTCTCTGGGCTGTCAGCTACCCACTGTGTTGCAGTCACGTGTGGAAAGAGGCAGCCGGAGCCAGCTTCAGAACTCCTGGTAACAGCATGAGAATCAAGTGTGCACTTTCTTCCCCCTGTATGTGGCTGTATTATTAATAGCGTCTCTCTCGGCGACTTATCCATAATGTATCTTAATACCTGTCCGGCTGCAGATGATGTACACCGGTGTGGGCGCACAGTGCCGGCGTTCACCGGTCTGTAGGCGCAGATCCCAGAATCACAACCCCCAGCACAGGGACAGGGAGAGAAATACCCCTCCACGCTTCGCGCCAAAGCTCTGCCTACACAATCGCTCCCGCGCCCCGCTCACAGCAGGCCTGCCTGGGAGGGCAGTAGCCCTGTGCCCATTGAATGGACGGGGCAGCAGAGGCCGGCAAAGGCTAACGGGCTGCTGAGCACTCAACAACCTCACTCGACTTCAGCGGACGTTCGGGGGCTCTGGAAAATTAGGTCATGGGCAACTTGGCCAATATTACACAGGGTATCGGTGGCACTGCCAGCGTTTGCCTCCAAGACGCTCCTGGGTCCCTGGACCATTGTGCAGCAATGCCGGCCCCTCAGAGCCGCTGGAAATCCTCAAGAGCGCCCCCTCGAGACGCTAGGGCATGTGTACATCACACGCCGGGTGTGTGATGGCACAAGCACTTTTGCTAGAGCAAGGCGGGGATTTCCCCAGCCCAGCCTGACGAGCGCAGTCAGCTCCAGCCCGCAGGCGCCCGCATCTCCGCCCAGAACACAGGATGGCGGGTCCAACCCTGTGTGGCTTTGCAGAAGCCAAATACACAATGGGCCCGTCTCTGTTTAAGTATTTCTACAGCTTCTGCGCACCTCGTAACACGTGCAACACAGCAAGACACCCAGCCAATAATGCCACCTGGAATCTGACCCGCACCTGGCCCCAGACACCCTCAAAGCACTCCAACACGGGAGGCCAAGTCTCTTTCTTCCCATTTTGCAGATGGGAAAACCTGCGACCCAGAAAGGGCTGGGATCTGCCCAGGGTCAACCAGCCCGTAGGGGGGAAGAGTCAAGACGAGAACCCAGGAGTCCTGGCTCCAAAGTGCACGCGTAGCACATACAGCAGACTGGATTGAAATACTGCCCCTCCCTCAGCCTCCCCCTCACCGGGTGCCAGGGAACTCAAGGCTGAGCGAGCCAACTGTTCGAGTGCAGGGTGTGGCGAGCTCTGCCTAGGGTCTCTGCAGATGTCTGTGTGCCCTCCTAGGACGGCAGGACAGATGGACGCAGGCGCCACCCAGCCGCCCGACCCCTCTCTCTGAACGTGAACGTTCTGCTCTTGCCTCCTGCTTCTGCTTCTCTTCCGTCAGGCTGCAAACACCCCTCCCCCAGCCAAGCCGGCAGACCGGGAAAGAGACCCCGAGGAATAGCCTGAAACCCTCGGCAAAGCATTCATCCGGCCACGAGAACGCGAGCAGGGAGCTCGGGGCCAGACACAAAGCACCCTCACTGTACAGGACTCTGGCTAAGAAACCTTCCCCATTCCCAGAGCCTCTGCTCAGGCTGCTTAGCTCCAGTACCCCCCACCTCACTCCAGCACCCCCATGACCCCAAATCAAAACACAGGATCTGGATCCTCCTGGGGCTTGCAGAGTTGGGAACTGGAGCTCACGGAGTTGGGAACTGGAGCTCAACTTCTTGGCTGGCCAAACCCATGATCTGGACACACCCGGACCTTGGGGAAGTTCTGATCCATTCCCTGTCCTGAACAGGAACTCTGCAACTTGGGTCTCGCTTCCCAGGCCCTCTGCCAAGCCCAGCCAGGAGCAGCAATATACAGGCAGTGCGTGGCCTTCAGTGGCTACATGTACACACACCCGCCGACCTCCACCTTTAGATTGTAATCACAGTCCTTTTGTTCTGGGTTGGTACAGGGCCTGGCCCAATGGGGTCCCAGGCACAACCGTAATACAAATAATAGAGATCATCCCTGCTCCTAACACTGCTCACGGTCCTTCAACGTATTTGGTCTTTCTTTCATTTGTGTTACCCACCTGTTGGGTCTGGTTCTATGGCAAGTGGGACACATGGACAGGTCTGGGGGACACCTAACACATTGGGGGCTCGAGTGCAGATTGAGACATTGGGCACCATCATAAAGATACATACACACAGAGCATACATGAAATCCACAGATATGAAGCCGGGCCCTTCCCCTCCTCGGCCAAGGTGCTCGGGGCCCCGTTCACCATTACGGTAATGAAGAGGACGATTACATCGCCGTAAGCGACATCCGGAAAAAGAGCCCCAAAGACTAAAAAGTCAACCCAAATGGCATCGTTTCTGAAACGGCGGAAAAACGGCTGCCATGCAAAGAGGAGCCCAACTGGCTGACACAGCTCCCGGCTGCGGTGATTTCCAGCCGCCCCGCGGTCTGTGTGCGAATGGAATTGCTAACAGTGCAGGCTGGAACGTGTTAGCTCATTAACCCTCAGCCCAGCCACCGCCTGGCCCAAGATGGGTCCAAATCCAGAGCTGGTTTTGGAACCTAACACTTGCATCCCCCAGCAGGAAGCCAGCAGCTGAAATCTCCCAAGGCGAGGCCTTGGCCCCAGCTGCCGGCTGCTTTTCTGACGGCGTTTCCAGAAACCGGGGTTGAAGCAACAAAAATGAGGCCCAGTTCTGGCCTGGAATGCAAGCGCCGGGCTCCGGCCGATGGGGTGGGAGCAGCCGTTGTGGTCCCACCGAGAAAGCCGTCCTACAGCCTCCTCCATCTGAAGTCAGTTTCCTCGGGGAAACGGGAGCTGGAATCCAGCGAGTGAAATTAATAGGAGCTCTAGGCTTTGCATTTCTGGATTCTGGTTCCCGTTTCTGCTCCCGGTGGTTGTTTCCATGGAAACTGGCATTGGACCTGGGAAAATAAGGTTAGGGTTTTCAAAGGGAGGCTCTCTGCTAACTCCCTCTTCCCTGATTTTCAGCACTCTGACCCTCGCTTTTCCACAGAGGGAGACAGCAGGGAAAATCCTCCAGAGCAAGGACGGGATCTCCATTGTAGATTTCAGCTGCCTGCTGAGAGGTGGCAGAGACGGTTTGGATAACAACTCTACAAATTGGTGGGGGGGGAGGGGGTAGCACATTTTAAGTTACGACGCTAACACTTTGCATTCGAAGCTGCCTTTCACCTGGGGACTCCCCAGCCCTTTGCAGATGGTCGTTCATCTGGAAATTTAAACCGGCAGCCAGAACCCCGCCAATATCTCGGTGGGTTGGCTAGCACCCCTGTTTTACAGATGGAGGCACAGAAAGGAGGCAGTGACCGAGGCTACATAGCAAATCAGTGGCAGAGCTGGGAAGAGAACCCAGGAGGCCAGATTCTTAGTCCCCCACTCCAACCACTGGACACACACCCAAGTTATGTTGCGAGCAACAGAACTCAGGAGTCCCAGTGCTCATTTCCTCTGCTCTAACTGCTATTCATATGCACCTACCCCTTTAAAATGTACGTGCGTGTGTGTGACACACATCTCAAATCCTAAAGAGACAACACAAGAAGTGAAAATACTATTTTGTAAGTTCCTGAAGGCGGTCACGATCAGGTCCCCGCTGCGTCGACCACTCTTCAAACATAGTCCCTGCCTCCACGGAACCAGGATACCCGAAAGTGAGAGTGAAAGCCACTGGCAACTGGGAGTCAAGACTCCTTGGTTCTATTCCCAGGTCTTCCACTAAGCCTCCCCTCCTCCCCTCTGGTGTCATCTTAGAAAAGTCCCCACCCTGCTCTCTGCCTCAGTTTCCCCATCTGCTCAGCAGGGACCAGGTGGTTGCATCAAGCTGTGATAATTAACAAGTGGACTTTTTTTAAAAGCACTTGGGGACCCTCATAAGCAAAAGGGCTCCAGACGTCCCAGTTATTCTCACTGCATGCACAAACACGCACGCACACACAGACACGCAGGGTTGTCACCCAGAGACACACAGCTGCAAAACCCCACTCAGCACGATGGCGGCTGCAGCTTCTCCAGTCAGAGGCATCTGACTGGGAACATATTTTATGTTCAGCCTCCGCGGTCTCTTCTGGCCCATGTCCAGCGGAGGCATTCTAAACTAAAACCCTCTGCCCAGAACCTTCTCACGCTTGGACACCCCCCAGCCACTGCTCTCTTACCGTCCCACCAGCTGATCTGCCAGCACTAGTCAGGGGCCCTGGGCTAGGGATATACCATATTCCCCATACCACCTGGCTCTAATACAGTGCTTTTCACCAGCCCTTTACAAAGGAGAATCAGTAGCTTTACCCCCATCTTACAGATGGGGAAACTGAGGCACTGAGAGGGGACATGATTTGCTCAAGGTCACGTAACAGAGCAGAGCTGGGAAGAAACACCCCATCCCTCACCCCCGGTCTCCTGAGTCCCAACCCTCCGTTTATTTAAAACTTGCAGTAATAAAAAATCATCAGAACCTCTTTGCCGGCAGTGAGATGATTGCAAAGAATAGAGTTAGAGCCATGGCGGAGTTGGGTCAAGCAGTCACAGCCGCTCAGCGTTTGGCTTTGTCTCTTATAACAGGCCCCTCTGTGCTGCCCTAACGGCAAAGCCCACTCGGGTTCCTGCCCGGGGAACCCACGACGCTGGAGCCTTCCAACAGAGCGACGTCAACGGGCCGGTGTCTCCGCTGGTGGAAATTCTGGAGCCGCAGCAATTCGCACCCGGTAGGATTTCACCTCCACGCCAGAGCGGGTGATGGTGTCTGAGCCCAGCTGTGCCCTGGCACGGCAGAGACCTGGGTTACGTTTCCACGAAGGGCTTGCAACCTGAGTGATAACATGACGCCATCAACAAGCGGTGAGGATCAGGAGACCACCGAGTGGATGGAGATAAGTCACTAGGCTGCGTCTACACTAGTGCCTTTTGGGGTTCTCCACCCGTGGCAGCAATGGGAGCAGAGCAAACGGGTCTATCTCCTCTGCCCGATGCGAGCTGGGGAAAAACGTTCTCCAGCCAGACTCTGACTTCATCTTTGCCGCAGGATCCCCTCCAGAGGGGCTGGGCGTGGATGCTGGAGCACAATTCCTCTCCTTCCCAGGGGCCAGCAGCAAGGACTTACCAAAGGGCAGGGAGCCCATCCCTTGAGCTGCTTTCCAGAATGGCTGAAGGCAGCACCATTCTGCATTCAGGGGTTAATTCCCCATCACAATCCCACCCCATCACCTTTCAGCCTTGCATGAAACCGATCCAGGCCCTAAGGAAGGTGAAAGCCAGTGCGAGTTGGGTGCCTAAATCCCTTAGGCTGCTTTGAAAGGCCCAGATCTAGTTAGAAGACAAACCCTGACACAGCTTTCCTCCTGTGATGGTCTCTCAGAACCGTGGTGTCACCCTGCCAGAGGGCAAAGGGCGCAGTGTTCTGGGCTCTGAGAAAAAGCAGGATCTTCTTGTTAAAAAATAAATTGCAATCGGAGCACAGAGCTCGCTGGACTGACTCAAACCCACGGTTCGTCCAGCCCCGCGCCTCGGCTCCGACAGTGGTCAGCGCAAGCTGCTTCGCAGAGCAAGCCCCCTGACTCCACCGATCACATGACAGGAGAACCATGAATGAGTTTCTACACCTCTCTCCGCGCTCCGACAGGATCATAGAGCACTCCAACTTCCCTCTTGTGGTTACTCCAGTTAAAGAAGCAAACAGGAGGCTTGGGTGCATTAATAAAGAGACAGGAAATAATGCAAGACAGATTAGATTGGGCAGAAGGTCGGCTGTGGCAGCCTGATAGTCGGGAAACTTGTTTGGGGAGGGGAAAAGTGGGGACGGAGAGTAGCTTACAAGGGCTGTACAGCTGACAAGCTGGTTCTCTAGATCACTTAGTCTGGCCTATTTATACTGTAAGTTTGGCATGCAAGGGACAGTCTTTTCTATGTGTTTGTACAGCCCCTGGCGTAATGCGGTCCTGCTCCTTGGTTTGGGTTCCTAGGTGCTGCCAGAGGGCAACCGCTAAGGTCAATCAGGGCTCGCTCATTTCCAGCTTTGGACGGAATTCGGTTCGCACAAATCACAAGTGCAATTACCCCGGTACCGACAGGTGCAGAACGGGGGAAGCTCCGACACCCAGATTCAGCTCCCTCAACTTAGAGGGGCAGGAGAGGCTGAAGAAAGATCGGCAAGGCAAGGATGGCCAAGGCCCGAGGGACAAGAGCTACAGAAATCAGAGGGTTATTTACATTTCAGACGAGGTGGGTTTGTGCACAGATCTGCCACTGCAAAGGGCAGATCAGATGCTCCTTTGGTCTGCGGCACCATCTTCAGAGAACGAGGGGGTCACTCGAAGATAGAGTCAGGTAAAGACAATGCTGCTTTAGACATTGTTCCTAAGGGAACTGCTGTTACTGGAGGTTTCAGGGTCAGGTGCCAGATTTTAAAAGGGCTGGATAATTTTTACCACCACTCTCGGTTATATACAGGAGAAGGGCGATCCAGTTCCAGGCTTCAGGGTAGGAGCTGGGCACCTCAGGGGCGAGGAAGAAGTTGCTCCTACTTCCCCATCTACAGAGAAGCACAACCGACCAGGTGCATTATGAGATGATGCTTGTAGGTCGCTGTTGTTTGCTAGACTGGCCGCTGGCCTGGCAAACCCTAGTTTCCTATGGGATTAATTAGGCAGACGTGCACAAACTAGGTGCATTTCTAATTATTTGGATTGCAGTCATCCTCGGGGCTCCAGGCAGGACCAAGGCACCGCTGTGCTAGCTGCAGTTCCAATGGACACGACACACCCTCTGCCCCAAAAAGGTCACGCTCTAAAGAGCTCACCGGCAATGGGTATTAACCTACCCCGCTGCCGGCTAGGAACGATGTCACAATTCATGACCCTGATTCCAACACTATGAAACATCATTTCGGAGCTGCCTGGAGAGCTGGGAGGAAATTGCCAACGGTGAAGCAGATCCCGATGGGCTGCGTCCCTGCCACTGATCCCGCTAAGAGCCGCTGAACTCAGACCGGCGCGAAGGGGTCTCGGAACATCTCCCTCATACCATAGCAGCCCCGCGCAGGGCCGAATGTCACGCCGAGGCCAGCCCTGTGCAGAAGGAGGGCGCACCCGCTCGAAGGGGGCCTTGTTAAGACTTCCGGGGATCCACTCACTGTATGAACCCCAGGGCAGGAAATAGGGCGTGATGCAGGAATCACTGTGGGGCACTGGGGCAGCCCGTGCTCTGCAGACCAAGGGATGGCAAGAGAGCTTCCTGCCCTCACTGTCTACGAAGGCGGCAGCATGTATCAGCCCCCCCTGACCATAACCCAACCCCCTTGAGCTTCGCTCTTACGGCCCCCGAGAGCCTGCCAGATTCCACAGGCTACTGCACATATGCTAGGCCCTGACCCCACTGCCCTTCCTCCTGTGGGGACTCCAGGAGCAGCACCCCAGTTTTTATAACCTCCCCTCTGTCTGGGCTTAGCTCCTGTCTGGATCTCCAAGGCTGGCTCCCGCGGAGCCCCACCCAGACACGCTGGCTATTGCGTGGCTCCAGCATCCTAGCAGCCCCTCCATTCTATTAACAGCGACACACTCAGCTGGCTGGCATCCTTGGCTGCTCTTTTCAGGAGCCCCTGAGACACCAGGGGCCTGGCTTCGGGAAGCGTGTAGAGCCCCTGCAGGTCTGGCCCCTCTGAGAACCAGGCCCAAGGTGTCTCACGCTGGACCCTTCTATCTCCACAGCCGGAGCGTGTCTCCCACAGCGCCCTGGTCGGCGGAGGCGGGACACGTGATCTGCCCGGGAACGGACAGAGAGCCGCTCTCCTGATTAATACATCCTAATACGTGGGAGGCTGCCGGCAATCGAGCAAGAGACCCCGGCTTTGCCCACAGCGAGGTCTAGGACCAGGGTTGCTGTTTCTGTTCCCACAGAGCTCCAGCATCCCCGACGCTTTGGTCCTAGGATGTGGGGGACTCAGTCTGGAATAGGGTCGGCCCGGCTGTCCCAGCGGCAGGCCTCTTCCCAGCACAGGCAACCCTCGCCCCTGACTATAACCGGAGGAGTCACACGGAGCACTAGACTGGAATCTTGATTCCAGCTGAATGATGACCCCTGTCTCCACAGAGGTTGTCCATCCTCCCACTCCCCCACCCCGTTCCTTCCACCCCTGCACCATCCAGCCTTCCACCTCACCCAGAACAAAAGGAATCTGCATGAAAACAGGAGCTTTGTGCTTTTTATGGTACCCTGCAAGCCTGCTGCTCCCTGCCCACCTGACACCCGAAATCCTATTGGCGTGGAGGTGCCCGCTGCCCCTTTCTGTAAATAACGCAGTGCCCCTCCCTTCTAAATGCTCTCCTAACCCCGGGCCTTGCAGTGGAGTTCAAGGCACAAGCCCTTTTACTTTGCCCAGGAGTATCCCTGTCAGCAGCTTCCGAGCAGGGGCAGGTAACAGAATTGGCAGCTGCGGACATGAATTGAAGCATTTAGGTTCCATCTCCACCACTGCCTGGAATGACCTCAGCTCGCAGCACCACGGGCCCCAGCCCAGCCATCCGGGCCTTTCACGAGTGTTGGCCGCAGCGCTGGGGGACGAGCCCTTGATCTCAGCTCTGGCTGAGCGGATGCCTCGTATCATGGATTTCTCCCCAATGTGGCTGAGGGGGGAAAAACCACCAAACAAAAACCCAGGCACTCCGTTTGGCTCCTCCTCCTAATTCTGCCCCACAACACGCTGCCCCCACATTTGGAAGTTACCCAAAAGCCTCTGCTCCCAGCAACCGTGCTGGGTGCCACAGGCATCCCACAATGCACCGGCGCAGCCAGGCTTCGTGCGAAGGAGCGAAAGCATTTCCGTCAGATGCTGGGTTGGATGCACTGACCCGATACAAGGACAAGCAGGAACCAGCCACTCCATGCCAGTGGTGTCCTTGCAGCAGCTTGCTTGCCTAGTGTAGATGCACCCTGTGAAACAAAGCTCCCATTCTCAAGGCAATGTTCTGTAAGATAAAGAGGAGGCAAAAAGTAATGTATTGTGGATTCCTGGAGCCCAGCACAACGGAGGGCAGGGACAATCTTCAGGTCACAGGGGGCTTGTAGGAACCTTTCCTCAAGCGTGAGTCATAGGAATTCGCAGACATTCTCACACTCACTATGAATTTCTCAGAATGAAACTGAAATTCAAGCTCCAAAATCCAAAAGAAATCCCCCCATTTCAGGAGCTGATACAGCCCAGGTTCACGCAACAGGTTTGTTTGCAGAACACGGCTGCAGACGCTTTTGTGTCTTCTCTCCCGCTCCCTCCCCCGAAATGGAAAACCAAATTCACTTTCTTTGACATTTTTCTGCAAGCAGCTTCAGTTTGAGGCTGCCGAAGCTGAAAATTTTGCAGGGATTTGGCTGAAAATGGTCAGTGGCAAGAAAATGTGTCATTTCTTGGCAAAGGTACCTCCCCTCACACCATTTTCTCACAGACATTTCTATTTTGACCCAAAAAAAAAAAGCCATTTTCATAAAAAAAAAAAATATCCCTAATGAAATAATTGGACCAGCCCCATTCTCAGGTCTCAGCCAAACTTCTGACGTGAATCACTAAACCTAAGCAACTTTGGTGGGGGCTTTGCAACAGGCATGTAGCATTGTGTTACCAAATAGATCAATTGTGGTGGGTGATCAAGTGGACAGAGCAAGCGATGGGAAGCCAGGACTCCTGGATTTTGTTTCTGTCTCCGCCACTCTTTCACTGTGTGACTTTGGGCAAATCACTTCATCTCTGCGAGCCTAATAATGATTCTTAGCTCTTCTTTGGCACTTATCATCGACAAATCTCAAAGCGCTTTACAAAGCAGTCAGTATCATTAACTCTACTTTACACCCAACAGGCAGCTGGCAGAACTGAGGAACACACCCTAGGCATCCTGAGTCCCAGTCCAGTGTTCTAGCCAGTTGTACACACCATCTGCTTAAGTAAGGACATAGTAGCCACGAATGGTTCTGTACACATACAGAGTATTATGGTAACCGTAACGTTTCAGTATCTTCCACCTTTTCTGCAAGGCCTCTCTCTCCATGTTTGCCCAGGGCCTGGTAAAATGGGGCCTTGATCCTAACTGAAGGCCTTTGGACATGACCAGAATACAAATAATTAATTGATAATAAATCAGCAGTAATTCCCCCCCGTAATCTGCAAGCGCACTCGATCTGCAAATGCGTCTGCTTGTATGTGCACTTGCATGGGTGAGGGCAGCCATCCATGGACTAGTGAAGACCATTTACACACGCAAAGGGGATGCTCTGGAAACACCACCGGCACAACCGGAGCAACCCGCAAAAACTTTTCCAGCCCAGACGTGCCTGGGGCATAGCCCAGCTGCAGGATCCCCTCCCTGCAGCGCCCTTAGGTTCTCACCGCCTGTCTCTATGTGCTACGCTGGGAGTGACACTCTGGGATACAGAGAGAGGCTGATGCTGGGGGCTTGATGCACTAGCCGGGTTTCTTTTGCCACTGAATGTGGTGAATTATTGAAGCGCTTTTCCAACATTAATGAACGAATCCTCAGCCCCTCTCCCCGGCAGGGCACAGCTCAGGATTATCCCTCTTTTACAAACGGGGAAACCGAGGCACAGAGTGATTAAAGGGCCAGCTGCAGGCCAAATCCCTTGTGGCTGCTCAGCCCCTACAAGGTGACTTGTCCAACCGCCCCAAGCAATTCTGCGGCAAAGCACTCGCAGCCTCCTGGCCCTGCTCTAACCATGAGGCAGCGCTCCCTCCCGCGCTCCTCTCCACACTGGGGAGACGCCTTCCCCACTTGCGCGGACGGGTGGCAAGCGGGGCCATTCTGGGCTCCATGACGAAGCGGCCAGCCGAGGCAGGGACAGGCCGGCAGAGCACTGCAGCCTGGGAGCTTTGCTCTCTGAAGGGGCCGGCTGCGCACCGAGCGCTCGGGACAGGCAGGGCCTCCAAAGCCCTGCGGTCGGAGCGGATCTGGGCTCACGTTCGGCACAGACACAGCTCTGCTCCCTCCCTGCCCTGCCACCAGCCCAGCCTGCTTTGCCATTACCCAGGTGGTTGGGCCGGAGGGTGAAATGGAACAGGGAGGCAGGCGTTCCCTCCCCCACCACACCCCTGGGTCCCGGTTGTTGTCTCTCTCTGTTGCTCCCGGAGGCTGGTTCCAGACACATAGTTTGAATAAAGGTCTCTGCTTCCTTGCCAGCACCAGGGCTGTCTCTGGTCAACTCCCCTCTGTGCACTTCCCCTTATCTAGAGGATCCTCCCTGCCAAGAGCACAAGGCAGGCAGGGGAGGGAGGGGGACTCTCGGAAAGTCCTGGTGCCATTAACCCTTCCTGACTCAACATCTCTTAGCAGCAGCCTCCTCAAAGCCTCCTACACTTGGATCTCTGGGATGCCAAGGCCCTGGCATGCACCAAGCATGCGCGTTCTCACGCACGTTGGCAGATGGCGCCCTGGCCCGGCATCCCCTTGTGTCCATCCCATTCTAGCGAGATTTCGGTTTCCTCTGTATCCCCCAATCGGCAAGTTCAACTCACTCCTCCAGTCTTTGGACTGCTTTGCGAGGGAAAGCTCTCTGGATGGACTCCACCCTCCAACGCCCCGCAGTGCAGCAGGGAAACGGCCCAGGGACCCTGCTGGTCCAGAGCCCATCTTCCCCCAAAGGGTCACCCTAGGCTTAGCAGTGTCTGGGGCACCAGGACTAGCTCCCTGCAAACCCATGGAGACCCTCCCCCATCCCTTCCACCTCCACCTTTCTCAGGACACCCCAGAAGCCAGCCCAGAAATTTGGCTGGGTTGAGCACAGCAGTTGCAACATGTTATGGCCCAGGGCTCGGGGTTACTTTGAGTCTAAGTCAGATCGCAAGCTCCTGGAGGCCAGAAAGGGGCCTGTTTATCTGTCCACGCAGAGCCCCACACGACCCCGGTGCTGGAGAGAACAGCAGGCGTCACCCCAAGTGCCAAAAGGGTGTGGGGCACTGCCAGATGGGCCAGAGCCCAAGGCTCCAATTTGGGGGGAAGGAGCCACCTTTGTGCCCCTTGAATTCGGGGCTTGGCTGAGGGTTTGCCTGGCTACTGACGTAAGGCAGGGTAGCCCCAGACGCTGCTTTAAGTCATGGCCTCTTCGGGCCACTCCAGCACCCAGGACAAGTGGGGAAACATCGCTGCCTCCTGCTGCTGATGGGCCCATGGTGGCCCGGAGTGCCAGACCCACAGCACAGATGGCCACAGAGGGGACGCTCCAGATAATCGCTCCCAATGTGTTTCTCTGGTCGAGAGCCAACTCCTCAAGGCCATTCTAGGGGCGAGAGACTGAGCAGGACAGGGGAATGGGGCAAGGGCCTGAGAGTCCCTCCTGCGCCCTGGCCCCTGAATCCCCAGCTCCCTCCCTCCCCACATCCTTCCCATCTGGGTTCGGCCGCCACAGACGGCCGCGGGATGCTTGGGAGGAGATTTACCCGACGTTAATTAATTAAAATAAACAGCAAATTAACTACAGCGAAATTAAAATAGCTCCGGAAATTAATTTTCAACAAAACCCACCTGGAAAGGCTGGATATTTAAAGAATTAATGGAGCCCTCCGAGACTGTAAAGAACTGGCGTCTCCGGGAACCCACGGACCCTTTCCACCCGCCGGCCCCCAGCCACTGAACTCCCCAAAGATCCCCTGCCTTGGGGAAATCAACATAGTAACCTTCTTTCCTAACCACCCCCTCAGCCCTCTGACCCCAACCTTCCCCCAGCACTACAGCTCCCATGGTACCTCCTGCTCAGCACCCTACACCACTTCCTTCCCCCCATCGCCGCCCCATATGCTTCTCCATCCATCCCAAACACCCCCGCCCTACCTGCCCCATACAATCCCTCCAGACACACCTGTGCGACACCATCTCCTCCCGCCTCCGCTACTCCCCACCCCCAGCGCCAAACCAGCTGCCCGCCTGCCTCCTCCTTGGAGGTGCTGCTCACCCCATGAGCCAGACAGAGCCGGCAGAACAAGTGCCAAGCGGAGAGAGAACTCCTGGAGGGAAAAATCAAATCAAATCACCCTCCTAGTGGAGACTCAGCAAAGCTGCACAGAGCTGCCGAAATCACCAAAGGGAAGGGAAAGGACAAAGCGTTCATACGGGGTCAGCCCAATGGTTCATCTAGCCCAGTCTCCTGTCTTCCGGCCACGGTCAGTGCCAGGTGCCCCCGAGAGAATGACCAGACCAGGGAATCATCCCGTGATCCATCCCCTGGTGCCCATTCCCAGTTTCTGGGAAGATCCAGGACCTAAGCATGCCCTGGGATATCACCATTCCCTGCCCCCCAAAACAACCCCACTCTACCAAGACAAACCCTGTCCGCAGCAGCTCAGGAAACAGCTACACACTGGCCGAGCCAACGCTCCACCTCCAGAGCAAAGGGAACGAAATTATCATCGAAATAGGTTGAAGATCAGGGCAAAGCTTCTTAGCAGTGCGAGGGATCCGTTAGCCCAGGGAACGGCTTTCCACTTAGGGGGCCGGAGAGCCCCCTTGGCTGGGGTCACTTAGAACGCTGCAGTGACTAATACAGCTCCGGGCCTGGAGGAAGGGACAAAATGGCACAGAAAGGCTTTTTCCTTCTCCCCCCGCCCCCGCACACACCCGCCTCTAACTTTGGAGATTATGCGATCGCCCAAAAACTGCGGGCCGGGATATCTCCTGTGACCCAGCTGCCTTCGGAGCGCTGAGTCAGCAGGCCTGGCCCAGGCCAGCCCCACAGCCCCGGCATCAGTGCCACCTGCAGGAAAGAGCCTGGTTTGCATACGCCCGCCCACAGCAGGATTTTGAAGGGTTTCCTCTTTCCTGTCACACGCGCACGCAAATCAGAAAATGAAAGAACTCCACAGGAAGCGCAGAGACAGTTAAAGAACGGCAGGTGAAGGACAGAATAGCCCAGTTTCCTACCCACAGGATGATCCCTTGCGGTCCCAACATCCTGCTGGTCTCAGATGCCTGGGAGCCTATTTATGATACTGTTTTACCCTCTTCTGGTGCCTTTCCCCTGAGGATCTCAAAGGCCTTTATGAACATCGGGAACATTGTGCTAGTCAGAGGTTTACAAACAGCGGGTACCGGATTGGGGTCTTCAAACACTACAGCAATAGACGCCCATGCAAAGCCACCTTCCGGGGAGGGTGGTACAGGCTTGCTGAAGCTCGTAGCATTTATAGGTGGGGAAACTGAGGCACAGAGGTGTGGCGTGACTTGCCCAGTGAATCAGTGAGAGGCAAAAAGAAAACCCAGGAGTCCTGATTCCAAGGCCTTGGCTCTAACCTTCAGGCTTTGTCTTCACCAGTACAAAGGTGTGTTCCTAGCACAAGTTTGCTACCATGTAACTGACATGAGGTAAAAGCCTAGTTTAAAATGATCCCTCCTTGGTCTTCCCATGTGTTATCAGGCTGGGGCAAACCCTGGGGTCCCCGGAGTCTTAGCTCCAATCTGCTCCCACGTGAAACCTACAAGCTGCCTTGTCTTCACTAGGATTTCCTTTGCGTTAGCTAACTCATGGTAGGAAAATACCTTCTTCCCCAGAACCCCCCGACCACACTCCCTCCCATGGCTGGAAGAACAACACAGGAATCCTGACTCCCGGTTTCCCTGCCTGAACCCAGGAGTCCTGTTCCACCCACTAGGCCACGCTTCCTCCTGGTCTAGATCATTCCCAGCAGCGAGATTTGCAAGCCTGCCCCAGGAGAGAGCTGGGATTTTGCAGCGCTCTGTCCCGAGGCCTAATTCTGCCTGGCACTTGGATCGCCTTCTCTTCTCCCTCCCCAAACACACACCTTCCTTTAGCTGTCAGGAGGGGCTTGGATCCTGGCCAAGGCAGCTCGGGCAGCTTTCCCCTCCGTTTGACAGCAGCCCTGCCAGCGTGCGTGTGCACCGGGGGGGGGGGGGATTTTTACTTTGCAGAAAGGAGACAAAGGGAGGCCGTGAGCCCGCAGACGGGAAGAGCGCTCGCTCCGTCGGGTCTGCGGCGCCTTTTTAAGCCAGAGCCCTTGCCTTGCTCTCTTCCTCTCCTGCCTCCAGGCCTGCCTTGCAACGCTGGCCATCGGCTCCTTGGGCTCCGGATGGCCTGGCCGCCTCTCCCCACACAGATGGCTGTTTCCACTCACTTGAGCACTTGACCTAAATCTCCTCCTGATCCAGTGGCTCTGCAGTATCTTACCAGTGCAGCTCAAGGCCAGGGGAGGAGATGGCTGCAACCAGAAGGGGAGGGGGCCAGCAGGAAATACTAGGCCGCCCCCCAGGGTGGGAGAGACGTCTCTCCTCCTCCACCTCAGAGCCGGGCTTCTATATAGAGCCCCTGGTTTCACGCCGGTGCGCTAGGCCCAGTCTGGAAACTGGGTAACCACATGCCCGGCCCAGTCGCCCCGATAAACCACTTCCCCCAGCACGGGGCCCGGCGAAGGAAGTTCCAACGGCTCTAAAGTTTCATCTGTGACTCAGCCGCCGGCTGCCTCGGCCAAGAGACCCCTCCCCGCCCCCCGCCCGCCTTGGCCATGCTGGCGGGTGACGAGCGGGTGGGCGAGGGGGTGGGGGGTTTCACAAAAACCACGCCGCTCTCCACCCACAGTGCCCGAGCGGCCCAAAACCCAGCGACAGCAGCAGTCTCCTCAAAGCCCCTCCACGCCGCGCGGCGTGACTCACTCCAACCCTGCGCTGCCCAAAACAAGCTCCAACAGGGCGAGGAATGAGACAGAGGAGAGGCTGGGGGCGGGCGGGCGGGGAAGGGGAGGGACGCGGAGCCAGGGAGAGCGAGAGACAGAAGGAGGGAGAGCAGAGGCAGAAATAACAGCATCTGAAACGCTGCCTGCTAGAGGCTAATTGGTTCCGGCACAGCCTGGTTTGTTTGGCGACGCTTCCCCTAATCCTTCAGCCTCCCCTCTCCCAGCCCCAGAGACCAGGGCACTGCTCTGCCCGGCTCAGAACGACTGCCCAGCTGAGCCGGGCATCCGCCTGCGGGAGCTGGGCCTGGCTTTGTTGTTCTCAAAACTTGATGGGGCTGATGGGCAGCACCTACCCTGCTCCCCTCCAGCACCGCCTGCTGGGACCCCCCTGCTCCTGCCCCGCTCCCCTCCAGC
>ML677388.1:9074901-9125549 GCA_007922305.1 Dermatemys mawii
GCACCGCCTGCTGGGACCCCCCTGCTCCTGCCCCGCTCCCCTCCAGCGCCACCTGCTGGGACCCCCCTGCTTCCCTCCAGCGCCGACTGCTGGGACCCCCCTGCTTCCCTCCAGGACCACCTGCTGGGACCCCCCTGCTCCTGCTCCTGCCCCTCTCCCTCCCAGCCCCCTAACACTCCTCCACTGCTCCCTCCAGCGCCGCCTGCTGGGAGAGTCTGGGCAAAGGGAGGAGGCAGGAGCTGTCTGCTAACACTCCTCCATGTCTGGACAGCCCATCCTGCTGGGAGGAGCGTAGCCAAATCCCCCCCACCCCGTCCACCCCCGCCAGCCTCTGCTCCTGCGTGGTCCTGTGCGGAGTCCAAGCAGCCTCCGCCCTGCCGAGCACTCAGGGAAGCTGCAAAGCAAACGGAGCAAGTTTGTCAGAGTAACTCCCGGCCTAACCCTCATCAGGACGTGGCTGATGGGGGGCCAAGGGCGCTCCAAGGTCCAGGTTACACCCTCTGTGCTCCCTGGCCCCCGGGCTCCCTTGGCCCCAGGCCAGACACCAACACAGCCAGCAAGGCTGCCTGGGCCTTTAGAACCAAGGGGGCGGGGAGGTGGCACTGATTCCCTGGCACCCCGAGTGTCAAACCCACGGGGGAGCCACAGAAGCAGGCCAGGGGGCAGGGGCGGAGGTTTCCTGAAGAGCAGACCGCTCACGAGATCAACTGCCCACCCTTGCCTGATCCACCCCACCCCGGGCCATCTGTGCCTGGCACGGACGGAGGCGAAGCTCCCCCACCGAGGCACCGGGGAAGCTGCCCATGTGTGTCCCCGTCCTCTCCGGAGCGGGCACCTCTCTTGCTGGCTTCCCCCTCGCAGGGAGCTGGGGATCCCCGGCCCCCAAGGACAAGCCCGCTGAAGTTACCCGGCTGATGCAAGTGGGGGCCCTGGCGCCGCCAGCTCCAGGACACTAGCCAAGAGTCGGCAGCTTTGTTCCAGGTGCCCGTTCCCTGTTTTCATTAGGCTAATGGGATGCGGATGCATTATTCCATTCCACACGCTGCTAATGAACCACTCCGGCCTGCGCATTTGCATTAATGTGCAAAGAGCCGGAGGGAGGGTGGAGGAGGCTGCATCTGGCCAAACCTGACCTTCCCCCCCATGCAGCCTGGGAGAGCTCGGCCCCCGCGGACCCTCTTCCTTCTCCCTGCCCCACACTTCCCCCTCCCCTTCCCCCTTCAGCACTGAATCATGCTGTGCTGTTGTGGCCCTTAATCTTCCCAGGGAGAATTCCACAGCGCATTCCAGTACACATTAACCAGGCCGCTGCTGGACAAGCCCGGGAACAATGCGGCTGCTACTGCCAGGGCAGCTCTCAGAACCGGGGGACCCACAAAGCAGGGATGGGGGAGACTTCCTCCTCCTTTCTGGAGCAGGCCTCAGCCCCACCCCGATTCCCACCCGCGACTGTGTGGTGTGAAACCACGGCCCCCCATTCACCTCCCCCTTGGCTTCACTCTGCTGCCAACCACTGGGCAGGGGGACCTCTGTTAACTCCCAGGTAGGGTGACCAGATAGCAAGCGTGAAAAATCAGGACAGAGGGTAGGGGGGGAATAGGAGCCCATATTAAAAAAAGCCCCAAATATCAGGACTGTCCCTATAAGATTGGGACATCTGGTCACCCTTCTCCCAGGTTACAATGACATAGAGGCAATACCCAGACAATATTGCGCCCCAGGCTTTCCCCACACATAACTCGAGTGCCCTGCTTCCCGGCCCCTGGCATCTGACTGGCACCCGCCCTAGGAATTGCTCCAAGAGGCAAAAATGTGCCCGCCTGGTGCGGGATAGGGAGGGGTGCAAAGGCAAAGAGAACCGTAGCCGCCCCCTGGGGATGGGAGGCCACGTGCCTTGGTCCTTGAAATACCGGCCCACCCTCACGGACGCTCAGGGCCACGCAGACAAGGAGGCAAACGCGTATCCCATTTTTGATAGGAAGTCACAGGCAACACTGACAATCCTTCACCCCAATGGGAGTCGGGGGCAGGGGGACCAAGAGGAGTGAGGACATGGTGTGGGGAGCCCGCCCTCCCCACGCTGGGGTCTGTCCCCCACACCGAGCCTGCCGGTTGTTTGCTCCAGCTCCCAGCAGCCCTCACTCCCAGGAGAGGTCTAGAAGGCGAGTGACCCAAGAACTGGAATGCAAAAGCCTCCAGCAAACATCGCCAGCTGCCTGCACCCATATCAGCGCAGGGAGGGGCGGGGGCGGAAAGGAGCACGCCAGCTGCACTGGGAAGGTCAACTGCAACTACCCAGCCCTTCTATTCTTCCCTTGCTCACTCGTGTGTGTGTGTGTGTGTGTGTGTGTGTGTCTGTCTGTCTGTCTTTCCTGGCTGTTCACACGCAGCCAGCTGAGCCGAGCCCTCCTTGCCCCCGCAGCCCTGTGGCGCGCACCGCCCCGGCTGATGCACGGCCCCAACGACCGCCTGCCATTTAGCCGGGTCCTCGGGAGTCCCGCTCCGCCATTCCAGCCTTGAACGGCTTATCGTTCCCGCCCTCCCGGCAGCTGTGCTAACTCAGCCCCTCCTGCCGCCCCCCTCATCCCGCCCGCGAGTAGCCTGCCAGGCCAGGGCCCACAGAGGGGGCCAAGGAGCCCTTCCTGTTTCCCTACACGCGGCCGACAGACCACTCCGCGCAAGGCAGCCTGGGACCCACTCTCCTAGCAACAGTGACCCGGTGCCAGCGTGCCAGGGATTGCACACAGGGCTACGAGACTGATGGAGGCTCTCTGCCAGGGACACTCGCTCTGCTAGGTCTTAGGACGCACCCCGGGCCACCAGGCCTTCCCGTCCCAGGGCCAAGACACTGCACTGCCCCACCCTGAAAGCCACTGGAAGTGACGGGCTCCGTGCGCCGGGGGCCTGCCAGAAGGCTGGGCACTACTTACGAACTGCATAAGGGCTATTTTGAGGAGCACAGGCCTGGTCTGCAGTCACCGAGGAGGAGAGGGGTGGGGCCCACTGGTGGGGTCCCCTCCCCGGGGAGCCAGCCGTACAGTTGAGGGGAAACCGCCCCCCTCTCCCCCGCACTTCTCACGTGGGGAATATGGAGTTTAGCGCAGGGCCGTTTCCCCTCCACACCCCTGTTGGGAGCTCAGCGCCCACCGGGGCAGGCGGACGCTGCTCTAGAGACCACGCCGAGCGGCTTCCTGGAGCAAGAGTAGCAGTACACCGTTCCCCCCGCCCCCCGCCCCACACACACTGCAAATGAACCCGAACCAGCCCCCGAGGAGCTCCATCCAGTCTATAGGTTCCCATCCTGTAGCTCGCCCTAGGTTCCCCCTCCGCACCCTCAGGCTGCGGCACATTGGTTTGGGGGGCTAGGAGGGGGGGAGCCCGGGAAAGGCGCATGCTGCAAGGCCTCCATGCAAAGGCAGCGGCATTTCCTCCGGCTGCATGAGGGGCTGCAGCCCAGAAGGACGTCTCCCTGCGGGCCCTGCTTGGGGTGGGGGGAATGGGTGCACCACGCCGGCCCTACCTGCAGCAGGCGTGCAAACACCTCTGTGTCTGTGTGTCTGTGTGTGTGTGTGTGTGTGTGTGTCTGGGTTTGTCACAGACTGGTGAGCAAGTTAATCTCAGACTCCCTGACACGTGGAATAAAATCACGATCCCGTAATGGAATTCATTCGTCTTCCTGTCCAGAGAGAGAGCAACCCCGGCACCGCACGCCAGAATTGAGGAGAATAAACCATCAGGCCAGGGACTTAGCACGATGGGACGGGACGATGCAGAGAGCCAGAGCTTACAGAGACCAGCAGGTGGGAGCGGGTTGCTTGCCCCAACCCTTCCTTCCCCACGCTCACCGGTCCTGGGCCAGGGAACAAGAGTGAGGGGACTGAACAAGGGGGTTGTGTTAATTTGCTGCCTATTAATGAGGCAGATCTGCAGAGTGCTCCTGGCAGGACTTCAAAACCCAGCAAAGGCCAGGGAAATCAGGGTTGGGCTCCCATTTCAGGGGCAGGGCAGCTTTAAGGGGGACATCAACCCCGACACTTTGACTCAGGGATAAACCGGCGCCGCACCTCTGCACACAAGCCCACTTTTCAGACTGGTGTCTCCCCCACACCCACCCCTAGTACTCCAGGACCTGCCAGACAGCAGCAGAGCAGGGAGGCCCTTTGCTCAATGGCTGACAGAAGTGAACTCAGAGGAAGGTGCAAGACACCCTGTAGTGGGTAGGTCTTGGAGAGCCTGCATGCAGTGACCATCCTAAACCCCTCAGCATTCATAAGAACTTAAAAGTGACCGCACTGGGTCAGACCAAAGGTCCATCTAGCTCAGTATCCTGTCTACCAACAGGTGCCACAGAGGGAATGAACAGAACAGGGAATCATCACGTGATCCATCCCCTGTCGTCCATTCCCAGCTTCTGGCAAACAGAGGCTAGGGACACCATCCCTGCCCGTCCTGGCTAACAGCCATCGAGGGACCTATCCTCCATGAACTTATCCAGTTCTTTTTTGAACCATGTTATTGTCTTGGCCTTCACAAGATCCTCTGGCAAGGAGTTCCACAGGTTGACTGTGCGTTGTGCAAAAAAATACTTCCTTTAGTTTGTTTTACACCCGCTGCCTATTAATTTCATTGGGTGACGCCAGTTCTAGTGTTATGAGAAGGAGTAAATAACCCTTCTGTATTCACTTTCTTCACACCAGTCATGATTTTATAGACCTCTATCATAGCTCCCCTTCGCCGTCTCTTTTCCAAGCTGAAAAGTCCCAATCATATTAATCTCTCGTCATATGGAAGCTGTTCCAGACCTCTTATTTTTGTTGCCCTTTTCTGAACCTTTTCTAATTCCAATATATCTTTTTTGAGATGGGGTGACCACATCTGCCCGCAGTATTCAAAATGTGGGTGCACCAAATGTGGGTACCACAGGGTTCAACCAGAAACTCCCACCCCAGGAACCGAGTGACACAGAGCGCTGAATCCCGCTTGCCTTTCCCCCCCGATCACACCTCCCTCACATTGACTTTGAAGGGGAATATTGAAGGAGAGCAAGAGCTTGGTCCGCTGTGGATCATTATTTCTGGCAGCACCTGCTGCTTGCCAGGCACTTTCCAAACACTCACAAAGCGATGGGTGGACTTTAGAGTCAAAGGACCCATCCACAGGCATGGGGAACCACGGCCAATTTCTATACCTATCACCAAGCAGAATGGCCAAAGCGGGTCTTTAGGAGGGACGTGAACGTGACCAGGATCGGGGGATGCGCCACGGGGGCTGCCCGCAAGAAGACACGAAAGTAGTGCACGTGGGAAGCCGAGGGAGCGCCAGACATTTGAGGCTTCTCTCCTGTTTTTCTGGCCCCTTACTTGTCTGACTGGCGAGGTGGGTGGCAGGTTGGGCCCTTTTGCTGGGCTTCACCTGTTTTGGAATGTGCGATGCACATCCAGCCCTGCCCCAAAGCCACTCTCCTCCAAGAGCCAAGCCCCAGGCACCAAACTCTGTCCCTCGTTCCTGGGCAGCCTCAGCAAGGCTACAGCGGGCACCCGGAGCAGGCAATCCGCGCAGACCCGGGGGTCAGCGTCACCCTTAGTTAGTGGCATGCCCAACTGGGATCGGGGTCCCACTGCACTAGACGCTGCACAGACGGGTAGCGAGGGACGGACCCGGTCCCAAAGAGTTCACAATCTAACCAGGCAGAGTGGGAGGGGAAACTGAGGCACACGGGTGACGCCGCAGACAGCCAAGGTGAGAGTCGAATGCAGGTCCCAGCACATCCTCACACCCCTCTGTCAACAGCAGGTTTCCTCCGGCCAAGCAGCTGCTTTTGGGCAGCTCCCAGAGAATCCTGCATGCTCCCCGAAGCTCCAATTCTCCCTGAATTCCACATAGAGAAACCGAACGCACCAGGCACAGGGGCACTTGCAGCTCCCAGGCAGAAGCGCTCGCTTAGAAAGAGCTGCCATTTGCCAGCACTGCTTGGTCCCACGGCTGGGCGGAAAGACGCTTTGACAAACTCCAAGGTGTGACATCAATAGCCTGGGGATTCCGGCGGAGCCAGAAACGCCCATATACGGGACTGGATTGAAGGGACTTGTGAGGGCTTTAAAAAAAGCAGGAGGCTGATCTTGCTGCAGCCATGGGGTTTGCCAGGCTGATCACAGTTCAGATCATGGGGGAGACCTGCTTCGTGGGCTACACCAGGGCAATTCCTGAGTGTGGCCAAGTGCCCCACAGGTGGCCAGCCGAAACAGCCCAACAGTCAATCTGGGAGCCACCTGAGCTAGAGCGGGCCATGTGCGGGATGAGGGTGGCTGGCTCAGATCTAGGGGATGGACAACGAAACATGGAGCCTTTCACCTCTAGGTGGCCGGTTCAAACCCGGCACGGGGGCTGGGGGGTAAGCATGGCGAATTGCTCCCCTTTCGATGCTCTGTGGATCATTCCAGGGCCACTTCCGCCCAGCCCTAAATCCACATCAGCTCTGTTTAAAGAGAACACGCCACGGTTTCAAGGCTGTGCCAAGAACGGGGCCAACCTGAGGCCCGTGGCTCTGAAACAGAATCATCTCCAGAGACCGGCCTGCGCCGGGCCCGGTGACTCAGGCTCTCGCAAGAAGCCTGGGCTTATCACCGAGCTGTGGAAACGTGGCCAGACAGATCTGAGCTAAACCACAGCTGCCGGCGGTGTCACCTTCCCGAGGAGGAAGCAATAAATGGTGGCCTTGATGCAAAGGCGCAGCCTGGGGAAGCAGGACAGGGCCGAGAGATGGTCCAGGGAGGAGCGAGGCCTGCTTCTACCCTGAGTAGACAAAGCCCCTTTCATAGGGGCTGAGTTTAGATTCGCTCAGCACACAGATTACCCCAGAGACAGATCTGCCTGCATTACAGTACTGGGGGGTGGGGGGAGTGTGTCTTGTGGTGAGAGCAGGGGGCTGGCAGCCAGGACTCATGGGTTCTCTTCCTGGCCTTAGGAAGAAAGCAGGGAGGGAGAAGTGGTTAGAGCAGGGAGGGGCTGGGAGTCAAGGCTCCTGGCTTCTCTTCCTGCCACAGACTCGCTGTGTAACCGTGAGCGAGTCACTTTCCCTTCCTCGCGTCTCAGCTCCCCCTCCTGTGAAACGGGGACAGCACCACAGAACCCATCTCAGAGAGGACAGGGAGGGCCCTGACCCAGGGTTGTTTCTTGATCTGGGGTTATTTAGTCTGCAGAAGGATGGGGGAGGGGGATTTGACATCAGCCCGCAATTATCTGAAAGGGGGGTTCCAAAGAGGCGGGAGCTCGGCTGTTCTCAGTGGAGATAGACGACAGAACAAGGAGCAATGGTCTCAAGTTGCAGTGGGGGAGGTCTAGGTTGGATATTAGGAAACACTATTTCACCAGGAGGGTGGGAAGCCCTGGAATGGGTTCCCGAGGGAGATGCTGGAATCTCCTTCCTTAGAGGTTTTTAGGGCCTGGCTTGCCAAAGCCTTGGGTGAGATGATTTAGTTGGGGTTGGTTCTGCTCTGAGACCTCCTGAGGTCTCTTCCAACCCTAATCTTCCATGATGCCGTGAGGTCTGTGAAGCACTTTGAGACCTTCCAATGGAAGGGGCTGGCGAAGCAAGCGTGAGATGGAGCTGGGAGGGAACGAACAGGCGAGTGAGTAGAGCTAGGACACCTGGGTTCTATTCCCAGTCGAGGAAGGAGCGCAGTCAAATGGTTAAAGTACAGGACGGGGAGTCAGGTCTCCTGGGTTCTGCTCCTGGCCGGACGGCTGGTCGGGTGCCCTAAAACGCAGGCTGGATCTTACGCACCCACTGGCAGGTAGAAAGCTTTGCGGCACTGTCCCTGCCCAGCCAACCCTGCAGGGAACGCTCAGCAGAGGCACGTTTTCCCTCCCGTTGGCTTTTAATTATATTAATAATAAAAGTCGCTTGCATGAAAACAGGAGCTTTGTTGCTTAGGAGCTCATCTGCTCCCGCTGCTTATTCCTCACTTTAAACCGTAATCCTCGGCTGGGGACACCGCAATTAGCCGCCGTGGAGATGGTCGCGGTGTCACAGTGGATTAGGACTTCAGCCGGGGGACAGTGCAGGAGGAGAAGCTGAGCTACCAAGCAACCACCGTCCTGTTTTCACCCGAAGGAGGCCTTGGGGACAACCCCCCCGCTTGTCCCCTGATTATTAGTCACACGAGCCCCTGGACTGGGTCAGGCCCCCGCTGTGCTAGGCTCTGGACAAACACAGTCCCTGTTCCAAAGGGCACAGAAGCTGTAAGCCCCTTTAGAAGAAGTCTCCCCACCAGGCGCCAGCGGTGCAACCGGGCCTGGGTAGGCTGAGGTTTATGGGCTGTGCAGGGCAGATTTCACCCACGTGCCCTGGGCTGCAGAATCCAGGTTGTCTCAGAGCCCCGTGGCAGGCTGGGGAGGGAGGAAAAGATGGGTCGGGAAGAGGTGGGGGGCATAGGAGGGTGAGGGGAAGAGAGAAGGGTGAGGCAGCAGGGGAGCCAAGGGGCAGAGGGGGAAATATTCCAGAGGGACAATATATTTTTTGGAGCTCCCTCCCACCACTGCCCGGGAGCGGGGCTGCGCTGTTACCGCCTGCACACTCTGGGGATGAGCAGGGACACAGGCCCTGCACACGGCCTGCAGGAAAAGCAGGTTTGGCGAGAGATGAAATGTCGAGGCGGGAGGACGGACGAACCTCTGATTTATGAGGCTAAATCCTCCTGCCCAGCCCCCACTCAGCCCCCTCCAGCTTCCCAGAGAGCAGCCCGCATTCCCTGCAACACCTGGGGCCATTCCATCTGCAGCCAAGCATGAGCTGCCGGCAGCAGCAGTGAGGTCTGCACCCCTTCTTCCCCCTCGGGCCCATCAGCCCTCATGGGGTGAACTCCGGCTCCACTGGGTTACTCTTCTCTCGGCATGCCTGACTCACTAATGACGCGCAGGGAGCTGCACCACAGCTTTAAGGGCAGCCCCACGGCCCAGCCGGGGGAAATCACCCCGGTCCATCAGCGGGGAGAGCGGGTGGGGAGTCCTGGAACCCCGATACACCAGCACCGGCCCATTCCCACCATTGCTCCAGGACGCTTGCAGGAGGAGGGACCCCCTTCTCTCCAAACGCCCACCCCGGTTAGCTCCAGATCTATCCACCCTCCATTCAGTACAGCGGCTCCTAAAAGACATCACAGCCCCGTGCCTCGCAGACGAGGGGCCAGGGCTCTGATGGAGAAGGGCAGGCTGTCACGGCCAGGGCTGCCGGATAAGACTAGGCACAAAGCAGAGCCACGCTTCTCTGCCCATGCCCCGGAGCAGAGCCCGCACAGACACGGATGTCACCGGGACTGCACAGAGACACGGGCGTCCGAACGAAGGGCCCACGCTGCGGGATCATGGCCGCCAGCGACGTCATTAACGGTGTATTCCAGAATCGCCTCGGCCAATCACGATCGAGACCTCCCAGCCCGCACCAGCACCGATCCCAGCCCAGACACCAATTCACCGCGGACGTGTTATCTCCCCTCTCCGGCTGCCTCCCCAGCCACCACATGGGGACGGGGGCCAGGAGGACTGGAGTCCCCGGCCCTGCTGCCCCTGAGCCGACGGGAGTCCGGCCATCAGGTTGAGCGGGACAGGATGGAGGCTGGTGTCTCGGACGCCGAGTGTCGTGTGACCGGGCACGTCCCCGAACACACCCGGGGCAGGGTTGGGGATCGATCGCCAGCCCCCTGACTTCCCCCCAGAGCAAACGTCGACAGCCATGAGAGGCCCAGCGCAGGGGGTTCGTTCTGCTGCCCTCATTCCCTTTGCTCCACGCCGGCCAGAGACCGCAGCCCCTGCTCACCCGCCTGAGGCTCCTGGCTGGCCAAAGCTCCCAGCTGACAGCCTCCTTCAGGGCCGTCTGCCCTCGGGGGACCTGTTCCTCATTCGGAGGGCGACCCTCAGAGCCACAGACCGAGCCCTCGCCCAGCACCGAGGCGGTGAGCTCGCTGCAGGACTCGTCCCCAGAACCGCCCCACCTGCCTGGGATCCACCCTGGCCTCGGACTGGAACCCCCTGGAGGCGAGTAACTCCCCTAGGCCAGGAAGCGATGGGGCCAGTCGGGGCCAGCCAGGGCAGAGTCCCACCCCCTTCCCCAGGACCCCCCCGGCCCTGCGAGCCACGGGGAGGCCTGGATGCAAGCAGTGAGTCAGAGTCAGAGGAGCAGGTGGCAGAGGAGAGGCCCAGCTGATTGTGGCTGGCAGCAGCCTGCCTGCTGGGCTGGGCTGGCCTGCCCTGCCTCCTCGCTGGGAGGAAGATGAAGGAGCTGGGAGTGTGAGGAGGGCAAGAGTCCCCGGCCGGGGAGACGGGGAGGGAAATGAAAGCGGAACGAGGCACCACTTGGTCTTAGCTCATCCCCATCCTTGGCCCTTCTTCCAGCATGGAGGGGGGAGAGGGGCGCTGATGGGTATCTCCTCCTCTAGCGAAGGACTGGCCTCCCTGGGGCAGGCGTATGTGAGAGACGTTGGGGCAGGGGGGTGGGGAGGGATAGAGGCCAAAGGAGCCAAGAACAGAGACACCTGCTTCCCCAGGGCTAGGTAGGCCCCAGCCATGCTGTGACGTGAGTGGGTGCCAAGCCGGCAGCCATTCCATGCTCAGCCTATAGACGCTGCTCTGGCACCAGGACACCTGGGTCCCTCTCCCCTCCCATGGCGCGCACAGACACACACACACACTGACACACACACACCTCCCTACACACACACACACTCATCACAGTCTCTCTCCCCTCCCCCGGCATGCAAGCGTGCACACATACACTCCCACAGTGGGTTCTGCCACCCAAAGCCTGGCCCCGGAGCCCAGCTGTGACCTTGACCCTCCCCACCTGCCCCGGCCGGAAGAGAGCCCTGCGGGTGAGCGAGCGGCGCGGACGCCCTGCGGTGGGATTGAATGGGAGGACGTGGCCGTCCGGGGACAGGGATAAAGCACAAGCGTTGTGTACATAACCCAAAGCTCATTACCGGAGCCATGGCCCCGTTCTTCCAGCTCCCTACCCCCACCACAGGTAACACGCCCCTTCCTCGGCTCCCTGTCCCTTCAGCCCACCCCACCCCTTTCCTCCCAGGCCAGGCCAAGCTGATAGAAAAAGCTCCAAGCCAGACTGAGCAGGAGGGGGCCAGGGCAGAATCCCCGCCATGACTCCTCCTCTCCTCTCCTCTCCCTGCTCTCGCCAGCTAAGTGCCCCCCAACCCTCGCCCCAACTTTCCACAGATGATCCCCATGGGCGCCAGCCATGTCTGCCCCGGCAGCCAACCAACCAGCCCCCGAAGAGGGCCGTGAGAGGGCTGGGCCAGCCCTCACGCCACCTGGAAGACGTGGGGGATTCCCGGCTGCCCCCTATGAGGCACACAGACGGCCTCCTGCTCTAAAGCGAGTGAGCCAGGAGGTTGCCAGCTACCAACCGGTGGGCTCTGACTCAGATTACAAGCCTAGTGCAGCTGGCAGCGTGGGCACAGAGAGGCCCGGGACTGGCTAACATGGAGGTCCTCCCCGGTCCCCATCTTGAGTCCTTTACTTCCACGAGCACCAAATTCTCCACCACCACCCCAACCCGGGCGTGAGTTCATCCAACCCCAGTGCCCTTTGGTCTCCCGCTCCTGCTACCTCGGCTGCCAATGTGCCAATTTCACCCCGGCCGGACCCCAAGGAGGCCCCTAGAAGCCGGGGCCATGTGGGACCCCTGCCAGAGTGGGGCGGGCACAGGAGAACCCGGCTACGTGGCCAACTGGGCAGAGAGGATGAAAGCACAAGGGAGACCCACCCGCTCCAGGGGGCTCTATTTAGAGCAGGGCACGTGGCTGTCCTAACACGGGCCTCGTCCACAGAGACCAGGCAAGAGGCGGCTGAAGCCGTCTCAGCTCCAGCTGCCCTGCACGGGGTCATCGCACCGGGTCTCGGGGCATGGAGATGCTGGCTGAGAGTGGCGCAGCTGGTCGGCCCCGCAATCTGCCCCCCACAATTTGGCCTTTGGTGAAGACGCCGGGAGGGGGGCGGGGGGGAGAGGAGCGTGAAATATCCTTCCACTCAGGCCAGAGCTTCTGCACCGGATGGCACCTGATGGGAGGGAGACAGCCGAAGGGGGAGACGGAGAAAGGAGGCGGGTGGGTGGGGGAAGGGATATTAGTGACTATCCCCTTAACCCGAACCCTCCTCGGCTCTCGGCCCCACTGGGCTGTGGGCCTCACGTGGACCGGACCGTTATGGCCGGGTTTGACAGCCAGGGCGCAGGTGGAGCTGGGTGAGGGGAGCCGAGTGGGGCAGGGAATGAGCCCGTTTCGTGCGCCCATCCTCACCCCACCGCGCATCCCCGCCCCCCTCCAGGGAGCAGCACGATAGCATTCGGCTGCCTGCCCCGAACACTAAAGAAGCCATTATCCCCCCGAAGGAGCAACTCATTCCCCTTCCATAGATGGGGAAACCGAGGCACGGAGCTTACAGATAAACTGTTTCAGAAGTAGCCCCTAATTTTGGGCACCTGCATTTTCGGATGTTCAACCTGAGAGGCCCAGGGCCTGGTTTGCAGAACCACTGAGCACCCACAGCTCCCTTTGGCTTAAGCTGGAGCTGTGGGTGTGGAGTACATGGTGGGTGTGTCTACACTGTAATCGACACCCCCATGGCTGGCCCATGCCAGCTGACTTGGGCTCCTGGGACACGGGCTATGGGCCTGTTTAATTGCAGTGTGGATGTTTGGGATCAGGCTGAAGCCCAGTTCTGCACCAGCTCCCTGGGGGATTGTGGGCATGTCACTCGGTCTCCCCCTGTGCCTCAGTTTCCCATCTGTAAAAAATGGGGATAAGAGCACTTGGGGAAATTGAGGCTCTGAGAAGGGCCGTCACTTGCCCAAGGACACAGGGAGAGTCGGTAGCAGAGCTGGCATTAGAACTCAGATCCTTTCCCCATGCCAGGCGGCGCACACCTCCACGGCCATGGCACGCCAGACCCAGCCAGTAGCTGCAAAGGGAGGCTCCGGTACAGCCGACAGTTTGGCCCAGGGGAGGGAGGGAAAAGCAGAGGTGGATTTATTTTGCAGTGATGCAGGCAAGAGAAAAGAGGCTCCTGAGCCTAATCAGGTGCAAGTACCGCATGTAGGAGAGAGAGGAAATCACTAGGCTGCAGGCGAGCTGCTGGCAGGGAGTCTCCACTCAATCTTCCCGCAGGTTTCAGGCTGTTAGACAACTGGGCCAGAAGGCCTGCAAGTGCAATCAGCATTTAACCACTAGGACCATAGCAAACTCCCAGGGCGACAGCAATGGCAGCGGCGGGCGGAAGGGGGAGTGCACCGCCCCCAAGTCAGACGAGGGGCAGCCACACCAAGGGGGCTGATGCACAGAAAGGAACAGCAGCGCACAAGGGAGTGGGGGGGGGGGGGGCATGACACAAAGGCCGTGCGACCACGTGCCTGCAATACCGAAGCACTATGGCCCAGGGGAAGGCGTGCAACACACCCCCTCCCGCGCTGAGGCACTAGGGCAGCCGTGCAACACTCGGATCCTGCGCGGAAGCACTTTTGCACCAAGGCAGCCGTGCAATCACAAGCAAAGCTTTGCTGACAAATAGTCGGCGGGTAGGGGGGTAGCAAAGAAAAGAACCTGGAAGCCTCCGCGCTGCAAAGAAGAAATAAATGTCAGGCCCAAACCAACCAACCAAATACCAGGGGGACCTTTGAGACCCAGGGCAAAGGCGGAGAAGCTTGTCCCCCCAGCCACCACTGCCCTCTCATTAACCCCTTCCTGTCAAACCCAGCCACAGCTGCGCCGCTCCCGCCTCCCACCGAAAGGCCGCTCTGCAATTTCAGAGCCAGCCCGGTGAGCCCTGCTTTCAAATCAAGCCTCTTCCCTCACTCAGACTCGGGAGGAGCGAGCAGTGCAGTGCCGAGCTGCTCGTTAACGGCCGCTCATTAACGGCCCTCTGGGATGAGCATGGTACCTAGGGCACCTGCACCTCCGACTCTAATGAGCTCCATTACTGTCCTGAAGCCCCGAGACACAAATGAGGGGGCACAGGGCCTTCTCTGACTGCCACGAGCCAATCAGCGCCAATTTCACCGGGCAGCGCAGTGGCCAGCACGGCCAGGGGAGAGAAACAGAGGAACAAGCCAATCCCCGGCCCCGGCCCCGCCTCCGACGGCTGCTTCTCTGGGGGCCACCGTACCCCACCGAGCAAGAGAGAAGCCACCAGGAAAGGGAGGGACCCGGGCCGTTGACTCATCGTGGCAATGGCAGGGAGGTGGGGGAGGCGAGGCGGCGGCTGCCGAGAAACGCCCTGGCCTCACCACAAATGCAGGCTCACGCCCCCGGAACGCGCCCTGCACCTCGGCCCCGTGCCACGCTGCCACCCACAGCAGCCAGCGGCCCTGCTCGCTGCCAGCCAGCTCCCAGTCAGGGGAGCACAGGGACGAAGTGCTGTTCAGCTTCCCATGCAGGGGGGTGGAGGGGTGCAGTAGGGGACATGGGGCGGACACCCCAGGGGAGCAAGAGCCCTGCAATGAGATGGGGGGGGTGACCTCAGCAGTGGCGCACGTGGGCTCAGGACTAACAGGGGTAGGGGAGGGGGTGTGGCCAGTGCACAGAGCCACCCTCAGCCCCCACTCTCCTGGGGGGGGGGTCTCCCCCAAATCAGCTCCAGCAAGTTCAACAGTCCCACCTCCTCTCGCCTTTCCCAGCCTCACCCCCCTTCCCTGCCCAAGGGGGGATTGCAGGGGCTACGGCCACCCACCCATCCCGAGAAAATACGTCAATACTGTCAAGTGTATCACTGACTTTGGACGCAGACCAGATTCTGCCCTGACTTACGCCCTATGCAAGACAGGCCGGTTTTATGGTCCGGGCCCACAGCGGGCATCCGGGAGGCCGTGTTCTAATCTTGCTGTGCCACTGACTCCCTGGGTAACCTTGGCCCAGTCAGTTAAATGCCCCGTGCCTCAGTTTCCCCATCTGCAAAGCGGAGACATTCGGCTACGTGCCCAGGGGGCTGGGAGGTTCAGGGTGAGGGACCTGCCCTCCAGCTTGCCCACCTGTAGCCCACTCCCTTCAAAGCATCGCACATCCGCCCGTCGCCAGCGAAGCTGCCTACCCCCCATCCTACGAGACCAACAGCCCCCCGGCAGGCAGCCTGGTTCAGTCCACAATCCCCACCCCCAGGATAAGAGCCTGGCTCCTTCGAAGTGTTCTCACCTCCCTTTTATAGTAGAAACCAAGCCACAAAGAGGGGAAGTGACATACCCAGGGTCACCCAGCCAGGCAGCGGCAGAACCAGAAGAAAACCCAGGAGTCCTGGCAAACTCTCCTCCCAGAGCCACAGCTCCTATTCCCGCACTTCGACCCCACCCCCGCCCAGCGACTGGAAATGATCCCAGGAATCCTGACTCCCAGTGACGCCTGCTCTAACCATTAGCCCACATTCCCACCCAGAGCCTGGGAGAGAACCCAGGAGTCCTGACTCCCAGCTCCTTGCTCTGGCCGATAGACCGCACTCCTCCCTATGCAGCTTTCCAACCGCAGCCGGAAATTAAATTAAAGAGGGAAAGAAATACTTCCACCAGCCTGTTTTCTAGTCAGTCGCTAGCTCCTCCCTGGGAGCCTGGCTTTCCTGCTGGCTGTGCCAGAAGCTGCCGGTGACAGGAGGAGGGAAGACAAGCAGAACCATGGACATTGGACAGGTTCGGGACCACCCCCCAGCCCTAATCCCTGCGGGGGGGCCCCCCCCCCCCCACCCTCCGGTGACCTACACAAAGGCTCAGTGCCACCCACTGCCCACTCCACCTCCTCCCCCACCGGCCCCCTCTGCCACCTCCCGCCGAGCATCCCCGACCTCCAACCATGACCCACGCGGGGCTCTCGGCTGCCTCGTTAATGTTTGCTCAGGTTAGTTTAGCAACGGCAGGTTGCTATGGGAACCTGTCAAGCCATGCTCCGCCATCGAGCCATGCGGCGCGGGCGCAGTGGGCGCCGTGGTGTGTGGGTGTCGCCGTGGGGACCCCGCGGGGTGCACCCAGAAATGTCTGACTGGCGGTCTCCTCGCATCTGGCTCACGCATGCACCCCTTTGCACTCGGAGAACGCACCCCTCCTTCCCCTAGGGCAGGGAGTGAGAAGAGCATGGAGCTTGGCATCCGGACTCCTGGGTTCTATTTCCAGCTCTGGGAGAGGACGGGGGTCCCAGGGGCGGGGAGCCAAGACACCTGGGTTCTAGCCCTGAGGCCGAGCCGTACCCTGGGTGTCAGGACCCACGCCTAGGAGTCAACGCGCCTGGCTCCTACCCCTATCTCTGCCCTTCGGCGTCTTTAGCCAAGTCCCCGTCCCTCGGTTTGGCCGGACAGAAGAGACCTCCCCTTGCCCCAGCGTGGCCGTGAAGCTGCCTAAGGCCTGGCAGCACGCAGCGGGCCTCAGCTGAAAGCCATTATGGACACCACCTCCAAAACCCAGGGAGGCAGCTGCCCTGAGGCCTCGCTCCCCGGGCGGCTAGCGGAGACCTACCCAGCGGGGCCCCTGCGGCCCTTCCCGGGCGGCTGAGCAGAGGGCAGGCGAAGCCCGGCTACCTCCAGCGACCGCAAGGTTCACGTTGCGCGAGCCTCTCCCCCTCGCTCTGGGCTGAAGGCTCCTTCGATCCGACTGTCTGCACCGCGCTCCGCCAACACGCCTCTGTGCTGCATTATTTATAAAACACAGGAGCAGAGGGCTAGGCAACAGCTGCAGAGCACTCGACAGCACCACGACCCCGCCGGGCACGGCCCCAATTCCGGGGGTGGGGGGGGGCGTGCACATGGGGGAGGGGGTTGGGGAATTTTCCCATTGGTCTGCAGAAGTCTGGCCCCTTCTCCCCCACAATTCCTGTGGAAGGACCAGCATGGGCGGCTGGGCCGGGGGTGGGGTGCGGGGGGGAGGACTATCAGGCACCTCTCCCCCTCCCACAGCCCCTTTTGCAGACCGGTGCTTCCGCCAGCCACATGATCCGGGGCCTTTCGTTCCATGAGATCATCCCTCATCGGTGGCTCTTCCCGGTCACGTGACGCGGGTCACCAAGGTCCGGCATGTGGAGGCGTCCCAGGCTTCCCTGTCTCCCCCCAGCTCGCCTTCCCTTTGAAGCAAAGGCACCTCCGGAGCAGACGGCCCTCAGCCATCCAGGGAAGGGCTGTGTCCAACAGGGGGACAGATGGGGGAGACATCAGGGAGCACTTTCTTTGGGGGGGCGCGCACACACGCTCAGTCACAGTTGTGCAAAGCCAGGCAACCTCTGCCAGAGAGCAGAATCCAGCCCCCCGAAACCCACGCCTGCTGTTTGCTGGAGCAGTCGGGGTTCGTTTGCTATCTCCGACAAATCTTCCTTCAGCCCTGGCAGAATTCATCCGCCCCCTCTCCCCACCAGCCCCACCTACGAGACCGGGGAAGGCCGGGACGGAGCTTTAATTTTTTATTATTAATTTCCACCTCCACCTTGAGAGCTGCCTTTTATTTTGGAGTGCTCCCCCCTCCCCGCCCCGCTCCCCTCTTGTTCTCCCGAAGATCTGCACTGGCTGGAGCAGAGCCGGGCTGCCGCTAGGATTAATTCTGCATGACTGCCCGTCTCCACAGGGGTGTCTAAGACCCTTAGGCCTGCAGCAAGCTTTAAAATTCCTCCAGCCCAACTTAATTCCCTCTTCCTACAGTGCTCGCGCATCTGCTGCAGTTGGACATGGAGAGACAGGAGCGCCCAGGAACACAGGCAAGACTGGGGGTGGGCCTGAACTCACCGGCAGACCCTCCTCCCCCGGGAGACAGCAAAAAGGGTCAGAGGAGCCCCTCGTCCACCGGCTTCCCCTCCCTAGACTGCCGAGCCTGTGACATTCTCCCTACGGCTCCCACAACCTCATCAGAAACCCATCCCGGGGCTCGCCTGGCCTTTCCCAGAGAGGGAGGCTGGATCTGGTGGAACCAGGCACAGGGCTAAGAGTTTGGCGACGTGCGTCCAAGGCCCTTCTCTGCCCCAATCTCTCTGCGTGAGCCAGGGCAAGTCACTTCCCTCCTCTCTGCCTCGGTTCCCCATCTGTAAGGGGGGGATAATACATGGCAATGCAGCAGGGCTGGCAGAGTTCAGCCCTTGGGGGTCTATAGCGACCCAGGGGCACCACACCAGTTTCTTCAGCGTGTGTGTGTGTGTGTGTGTGTCCCCAGAGAAAGAAACATGGCCCAAGGCATGCACAGAAGACAGAATCATCACCCGCAAGTGATCAGAAATCTCAAGTCAGGAGCCCCACAGGCATGAGATTGGCTTAAAAATAATGATTTTTAAAATACACATTTTGGGCCTTTTATTTGCTTTCTGGTAATTAACCCTTTAGGGACTGTGTTTTCCAGCTTCTCTCCAACCATACAGGGGGAGGAAGAAACATTTTTTCTTTTTCCTAAATGGAAGCCAAGAGTCTCCTGTAATCACATGACTCCAGGAGCTGGGGCTTTGAGAAAAAATTAGAAAACGCCTCCAGGAGCTGGGCATTGCTGCGGGACAGAGAACCTCACTGAACACACAGGCTGCCCAAAGGCAAACGCACCTGCAACACCCCTTAGGAGAAACATACTCTGACCTTCTGTCTGATATTAGATTTTCAGGCATATCGGCTGAGCTGGCTGGTCAAACTGACGGAGTGAAATGGGGCACTACCCTTGCAGAAATGGTCCCATTGCATTTGATTCAGGCTCTCCTGCTCTGTGAGACAGCTGGAGTTTTGCTCAGCTCCCCTGTTGAAGAATATGCTCAAGATTTTCGAAAGTGACTAGTGATTCTGGTGCCACCTTACAGAAGCCTGTAACCCCGCCTCTGAGAGTCAGGCATCTTTTTGGGGGGCCCAACGTGGGCATCTTAATCACTAGCCACTTTAATAAACCCTGCCCTAATAGTCTTTCCCCACCACATGCGTAATATACAACAGAATCCCCTTGGAAACTACCAGCCAGGTTCTGCTCTCGGTGTAAATCCAGAGTAACTGCTCTAAAGACAGCCGGTTTACACTGGTGTGAACGAGTGCAGAATTTGGTCCCCCAAGAACGGCCTGGCAATGACTCTACAGCCGTGTGAACTGCGTGGTTTCTGCCCCACCAGCGCAGTCTAATGTACATACCCCTACCCTCAGGGCGCAGAATGGGTGT
Organism: Dermatemys mawii; assembly: GCA_007922305.1. Taxonomy (NCBI): domain Eukaryota; kingdom Metazoa; phylum Chordata; order Testudines; family Dermatemydidae; genus Dermatemys; species Dermatemys mawii. The sequence continues at coordinate 9,094,037 of ML677388.1, forward strand.
CTTGGCTCTCCCTAATCTTCCTGTCCCATGACCCACGTGACTCCAGCAGCTCCCCCTCCAAATCTCGGAGCAAGGCGCTGAAGAGCCGTGCAGCTGCTCTTACAGGGAGGTGGAGCTGACAAAGCCCACCCTCCGCTGCCAACCCTTTCAATAGCCACCCATCAGACATGGGCATTCACATTGGCTTTCCTTTTAAAGTCACAAAATCCCAGGGCCAACGACACCGGGAGTGGAGGGCGCCGGGCCATCTTGCACGATCAGGGTGCGAGAAACCTCGACGGACACGAAATGCGCGAAACCAGGCAATGGCGTATGACCCGCTGCCCTGGGAACAGCTCTCTCTGAGACATCACCTCTCCCACTGCCCTTCGCGGGGGCTTCAACACCCTTAGCCCCCTCGCCAAGTCTCGCTTCTCTTCTTGGGGCGACCAGTTGTTTTTTAATTGAACCTTTCCTCTAGCTTAGATTGGACGCCCTCTGGACTGAGGGTCTCGTCTCTGCCATTGGCCTGTGAGGCACCATTGTGTCTGTGTGGTGCCATATAAGCCATAATAGCATGGGGCTACTAGTAGGCTGGATGGGCTAGTGGTTAGCACACTAACCTATGACTCTGAAGACCTGGATTCAAGTCCCTGCTCCACCACTGCCTTCCCCTGTGACCTTGGGCAAGTCACCTAGTCTCACCCCCCTAAGCTCTATGGGGCAGGTGCTGTCATTTACCACGTGTTTGTACAGCACCCAGGACCAACCCTGCCTGGCCTCTAAGAATGACCGCAGCATAAACGTCTAATAAGCAACATCCTGACCGGAGAGCTGCCTTGAACACGTCAATGGTGGCACAGCTTAGAGCTGATTAGAACCAGGGCTTGTCTGAAACAGCATGCAGCTGTGTCTCTCTCTCTTTCTCTCGCACACTCCCCCCCTACCCCGCTGGCATTCCCACAATGCACTGGAGCAAGCGAAGGCAGAAAACGTTTCCTTGCACTTTGAAGGCTCAGAATCCTAAGAGCCGAGAAATTTAGCCGTGGGGCAAAGCTAACCTGTGGGGGAGGGGAACAAGGTGCCCCCTTGCTGCCCTCTCCTGAGAGCTAGAGCCTGCCCTCCAGCAAAGCCACCCTTCCCACTGCAAGAAGAAATACCCCCAGCGTGGGGCACGAGCGCCCCCCCACTTGCCCAGGAGACGAAAGGGAGGAGTGGAAGCCAGCCCATCCCAGCTGCTTGCAGAACTGCGGCTACATGCATTTAAATCACTTATATCTTTACTTTCTCCTGCGCTGGCTGTGAGATGGGCTTTTTTTGCATTCGTAATTAGGGGGTGGAACAGATGGCGAAGGGTTCGTTTAAAGTAATGCATCCATTAAAATAACCTTCGCTGTCGGGGACTGTGCTCCGACAGGGGCTTGCTTCACCGGAGGCGGATGGGGAGGGGAAGCCTCGTTCTGCTGGAAGGAGTCGGACTTCGGGAAGCCTGGTGTTGGAGAATTGCCTCTGATTCGCACCCACAGCCAAATTCAGACCTTGGGATTCAATAACCCAGAGCCCCATACACCAGGGCTGCATCTGGCCTCCTGCATGTACCTATGCCAGGCTCACGTGTGCCCACCTGAATACCCCCGTCATGGCACTGAGCAAGACATGGCATAGTCTGCACGCAGGACGAGGAGCCAGATCATCCTGGCTTTTAATCTTGGCTCTGACAAAGCCCCTTCTACCATGGCTTTGGTCAAGTCGCAGCCCCTCTCTGGGCCTCAGTTTCCCCACCTCTAGAATGGGGATAATGGTACTGACCCACCCCACAATGCACCAGTTGTGAGGCTTGTCCAAAGTGCAGTGAGCTCCCCAGACAGCCGGTGCCAGGTAAGTGAAGGGGACCTGCTGGGGACCCCAGAATTTAGCGCAACCCATGAGTATGGCTTCCCTTTCCCCTTCTCCTCTCCCCCAGGGTGACTGATTGCGGGACAGGGCTAGCAGCGATCAGGTTCTGCTCTCGGCCACACAGGAAGGAATCCGGATCGGCTGCTCCGCCCCGCAGCCGAGGGCAGGGAGAGCAGGACGGGCCCGGCACTTCTGCCTGTAAGGCGCTTACAGTCCTGACAACTTCCTCTCCGAGAGGTTCCCAGGGAAGGCTCGCAGCTGGGCAGTCACCGGAGCCCTCTGACAGCCCAGGGAACCCCCCAGAGCACAGGCAAGAACACCCTTCAGCCCCGCATGTCCTCCAGGGAAGGCCGGGAGCATGGAAGGGAATGTGCTTGTAAACCCCGGCAGGGTCCAACTATGACTATCCAGGCCAGCCTAGATGGGCACCGGACCCCTGCAGCCCCTTCCTCTCCACCCCAGTGCCCCCAGCCCGGGCTCTGGCTCTCCGGGTGCAAAGCCGAGGTGGGTCTGAGGAACAATCATTAGCCATTCCAGGCCAGCGGCAGCAGAAGCGGCCTCTCCTGTTTCAGCCCTGGCTCCCAGGAGAACTAGGGGAGGCTTTGTTCAGGAATCAGAGAGCGGGCCAGAGAGAGCCAGCCCCTGCCAGCTCTTGTGTTTCACTCCCGTGGAATGCTGGGGAGGGGAGGGGAGGGGAGTCAGGAGCCCCTGCAGGGCTTGGGGCTGGGCTGGAGGGTGCTCCTCAGCCTGGGAGGGGATGGGGGAGAGACGGATCTGAAAGCAGATGTTTGCCTGTGTCTGCTGGGGAGCTGCAGGGTTGTGCTGAGGGGGAGGTGTGTTTATCAGAACATTTCGGGGATGCACATATACATGATGGGGGACAGAGCCTCTTGGCTTGGGGGAGTGTAAATGTGTGTTGGGGGAGCGTGTGCGCTGGGGCCACGCTGGTGTGAGCGATGGGATACTAGTGTGCACGGGGGTGCTAGCTCGTAGGCAGGCGTTGGGGCTCCTAGGGCATACGTCTATGTGCCAGGGGCTGCAGATAGAGCGCTTTGTGTCGAAGAGATGCCCGCTGATTTCCTGGGCTCTCCATAGGTAGCCGAGATCCCCCTCTAGCAAAGAGTCCTGCTGCTTGCCAGAGGGGGTGCGGGTGGGTGTCTTTCTTTATGCCCTGCCTGGCAGAGAGCAAAGACCTACTGAGCCCTTCTCCTGAACGTGGGAATGGCTGGGGGGTAGAGATGGAAGAGAATTTCACACAACACACAATCAACCTGTGGAACTCCTTGCCAGAGGATGTTGAAGGCCAAGAGGGTTCAAAAAAGAACTAGATAAATTCATGGAGGATAAGTCCATCAATGATTATTAGCCAGGATGGACAGGGATGGTGTCCCTAGCCTTTGTTTGCCAGAAGCTGGGAATGGGCAACAGGGGATGGATCACTTGATAACTCCCCGTTCTGTTCATTCCCTCTGGGGCACCTGGCATTGGCCACTGTCAGTAGACAGGATACTGGGCTCGATGGACCTTTAGTCTGACCCAGTCTGGCTGTTCTGTCTGTCCCTCCTGCCCCATCGTCCTGGGAGGAGAAGGGGTCATGGGTGGGGGGATCGTCAGGAAGGGGACCAGGCAAAATTCCAGCCTGCCCATCCGTGTTCAAACATTTAGCGTGTGCTCGCTAGGTGCTTCTGCTGCCTTCGGGGCATCCCCGCGTTTCAAGCGTCTGAGAGGAGCAGAGGTGGGAAGGGGGAGGTGGAAAACGGAGGTGGCGGGGGGAGAAGGGAGAATGCCAGGCCTGAGAACAAGCTTTGTGGATTGTTTTCCTCTTCTTACAAACCGCTGACGTGGACACGGCCTGGGGTGAGGAGCCCCCTGGGTGGTGGGTGTGGGGGAGGGAGGAAGGCACCTCCCCCCCGGGCTCCTTTCGCTTGGGGGGCTGGGCGGGGGGAGAGGAAAGCAGGAGGCTGCAGCCTGAGGATTATAGCTCTTGGGGCTTTGGCTCAGGAATTCACCTTTGATCAGCCAAGTGACAGCTCCCCGCTAGACTGACCCAGGCACCGCGCCCCACCCCCTCCTCCACGCTCCCCCAACGCCGAGCCCAGGGGCGAGATGGCAGCAGGCCCCATCCAGACCCCGCACACACGCCCGCCTGGCAGCCAAACAGCAGAGCTCCCACCTCCCCCCCAGTCTCTTTCTTTGCCCTCTCCCCATCTTGGCAAGCTGGGCTCTTCACACCCGCTATCCAGCACCGCGGAGCTGCCCAGCCGCTCGCAGGGGCCAGCGGACAGCTGGGACGCATCGGTAGCCAACATGAGCAGCTGGACCGGGCCTAGGTCTTCACTAGCACATTGCGGGGTGGGGGAGGAGGAGACGGGCACCCCCACCCTGTCACACAGAGCTCGGCCCCTCCCGCACAGCACCCACCAGATCCATGGCAGCTCCAGGGGGGCCCTCCGCTCTGCGCCCAGCAGCGGGCCCTGAGGACCGGCTGACACCTGCCCGCCCCGTGAGGTCCTGGCATGCGTCTTACCCCAGACGCTCGGCATCCCCCTTTGGTCATGGGTCAGCCCAGGCCTCTTCCCCAAGGGGGTTCGCCCCCAGCCCCCAGGTGGGTGGGCATAGAGAGGTGGGGAGGGATGTGGGTGCTTCCTTGTTGCCAGCCTGCCTCTCTCTCTTCCCCACCAGCTCCCCTGGTGAGGAACCAGAGAAACCAGCTAAGACCTGGTTATGGTGGAGGGGACACGGTCCAAGACACTGACCCAGGATCCTTTGGGGGAAGCCCATGCTGGGCCAAAGCAAGCCAGGGTCATGTTACAGCAGGTGCCCAACACCCCTGCTCCAGCTGCAGAACTGGGAGCCTCCCTCGCCATGGAGCCACCCCTGGGGTCTCCCCTCCCAGCACACATCATATGTATGGACCCCTAGCAATCAGAGATGGAAAAGGCCTATGGATAGCAACCCCTACTGGGGCAAGGAATGGGGGGCCCCGGGATTAGGGCATCAGCCTGGGACTTGGGAGCCCTGCATTAATTCCCTGCTTTGCCACAGATCTGCCCCCCACCCCACAGTCACTTTATCCCTCCGTGCTTCAGCTCCCCCTCTGCACAACGGGGGAACAGCGCTGCCTGACCTCCCAGGGCCTGTGAGGACAAATACACTGAAGACGCTTAGGGGTTATAGGAAGAGGGACCCTAGAAGTACCTAAAAACAGTGCCCAGCTCCCCATCCCTGGCCAGGGCAGGCTCAGAGCACGAGACCCGCTGATGGAGACGCTAGGCCACACTCCAGAGCTCCCATAGTCAGGGAGCCTCCTCTCCGGACAGCAACCAAAGTTTTCCCTCCGCCTCCCTTCCTCTCCCAGTCCCATGCAAACTCGTCTCCCTGAAGCCTTGACAGATGCCCCCAGCCCCATTCACTCCAGCCCTTGCCCACCTAACCTATTTAACCCCGTGTCCGCTGGGCTCTCCAGCCCCAGATCAGCCTTGCTGCTTTTCTCTCGACCTGCTCCAAATGTGCCCGGTTCGGCCTTGGTTACGAGATGCCCAGAGCCAAGCATGGCATTTTCGGGGCACCAGTGCTGGGACAATCCAACTACCTATAGATTTACTGTCACTTCTAAAAAGCACCCAAAACATCAGAAGCTACAGGAAGCGTTACAAACGCACCAATGGGCTGGTGGATTGGTAGGGAAACCCCTCCAAATCACAGCACAAATAACCCTCCCACCCCCGCAGATCCAGGTCAGCCTCCCATGCTGCTCCTTCCAACAGGCCCTGACGGTCAACACAACCCAGCCCCCCATCACACAAAGCAGGGGGTGGGTGGTACTAGGAGGAAGGAGGACACCAGGTCTCAGAGCACACTGGCCCAAGACTTTCTTTGTTATCATATGGCACTGCATATATGGAAACCCCTCCCTATTCAACCTCCTGCCCACTGTCCCAGTTCAGTTTCTCCTGGCCATTCCTCCCTCCCTCAAGATCTGGCTGGGCTCATTCTCCCATGGCTTTCTTCTAGCCACGCTGGAAAACAAGGAACAGAAGAAGAAGAAGAAGAGGAAGAAGAAGACGACAGCCATAACCTTGAAGGAAAGTTTTCTCCCCTCTTCAATTTTGGGTCAAAATTTCATTCTGGCAGCAAAGTCCCATCCCACTTGAACGTCCTCCACCAAACCCAAGTCTTTGTTCATTGTTTCCTGGTCTCTCCAGAGCCCAGGGGGTTCTTTTCCTGTCTGTCTTGGCGTTCCCGGCTCCTCCCAGTTTAGTATCTCCTGGACTATCAAGGCTGGTTCTAAAGCAGCCCCTGCTAGGCACCTAACACTGGGCCAGGCGCTGGCTTTTATTGTCCCTGCCTGGCCACAATCTTTCAGTCACTTCATGGTCGCCACACAGGCTCATTCCATGCCCAGATGGTTTATCTTGCCCCGTAAGGTTTCGGTGAGACCCCATCAAAGACCTCACTAAAATCCAGGTGCGTTACAGCTCCTCCGCCGCACCCCCCTCAGCACGTCCCTTGTATCACCCCATCCCAGGCAAACCCATCACATTTTATTCTGGGTACGTTCCTGGGGCCAACTGGCATCAATCAACAGAGCTTCAGCCACTTCCATGGAGCCAACTGGATTTATAGCACTGCAAGATCTGATCTTTATTGTGCCAAGGTTCCATTAACCTCTAGATATTTAGGCCCTGATCTTGCCCAGACGAACACACAGGCTTAGCTTGGGTAGACCCATGGACGTTAAGCGCCGGCACAAGCTTTTAGAGGGCTGGAACCTTTGACATTTTTCTCGTGAGCGCGTCCCTTTCTTTGACATGGGAGGAGAGACGTTCCTAGCCAGCAAACGCCAGGATCACGGCCCCCTCCTTTCAGAAGACCAGTACCACAGTCAATATCCCCCAGTCTCCCCATATCTTGACATTTGAGGATGCACTGGCGCTCCCCACATCTCCACAGGCCCGTCTCCTGAGCGGTTGCTTGCCCTCTCCAGTCGTGTCTGCCAGACGTCGGTGTGTCTCGCCCCACTCTCCACCCAGGGGTGTGCCTGGGGGAGTCTCGCGGTCCCTAATGAGCGTCTTTATTCCTGCCTTTGCGCGCACGTCCCCTCCCCATCCAGGTCACGGCTCACCTCCCCCTCTCCCAACCCATCATCTCTTCCGAGCTGGGGATCCCCAACAGCCCCCCATCTCTAAGCATGTGCCTCTGCTGGGGCCATCCCCCCACCATCCCCATTGTGGCCTCTTCTGCACCCACCCCAATTTGCCTTGTATTTGAAAATCAGAGTCTCCCATGCACATGGCCCAGAGTCCTGCTCCCCAGCCAGATTGCCCTGCTACAGGCCTTCGCCCCCTTTCCCTCTCCCCTCCCCAGCACCTTGCAGCGCAGAGCGAGGTTCATCTTTGTCCCCCACACCTGGTCTAGCCTTACCCCTCTCCCATGGCAGAGACGTTCACCCGTCCAGCGGAGGCTGCGGACCACGGGCCGCTATCAGCCACTTCCTTTAACCACTAGCTCCCACTCCCAGAGCTGGGAACAGAACCGCTGACATCAGAGCTTTGTGGGGGAGGAGTTTGGGGGGGGTCTCCCACGCTGCTATCGCCTCTCCCTTCCCTTAGACTGAGCCAACCCTTCTCTCTAGCAGCTCGCTCCCAGGTGGAGGGGGACACACCAACTTCACATACACCACATCTCTCTCCCCGCCTGCATCCTGCAAGCTCTAACAGATGCTCCCCTGGGGCAGCCCTCCTGCCCAGGCAAGTAACTAGCCCCAACGGGCAGCCCATTGTTTGGAAACCTGCTCCACCCAACATCCCCCCCGCCCAGCACCCTGCTTCCCCTGGGTCAGGGGGCTCCTTTAGTTAATTAGATCCCCTGTGTGGTCTCTCTACGCCCCAAGGGCATTGGGGGCCAGCAGCCTTCCCCGTGCCTAGAAAACATCAGCCTGTCTCCATGCTGGGCAAGGTGCAGTGCCCAGGAGCAGGGCGGAAGGGGACGGACACGTTTTGCCGTCAAACGTTTGACTCTCGTTGATGCCCCTCCCCAGTCGCGGCAGGACTCTAGGAAGCCGATCTTTGCTTTCGGCCATTGCATCCAGGACGTGCGGGGACGCCCGGTTCCGTGACGGCCGATGGAACCGGAGACCGTCGCGCCAGTCTTCCCTACTATACGCAGCCAACCCACGGCCCGCCACGTATCTTCGTGCTCTGCTGAGACCAAGCCCCGTTCAGCAAGCTCCCAGCCCAGTGGACGAGTGCTGCTAAGCTGGAGACGGGACACCTCATCATAGCGCAAGCACATGGGACTCTCTCAACAGCAAGCTAGCCTGGGCCCTGCACGCAGCCCAGTAAACTCCAGGCGGTCTCTCTTTATACCACCAAACTAGCCCAAAATAGTGTCAGACCCTTTCATCCTGAGCTCCAGAATACACCCCGCTAAGATCACAGCAGGCATCTCAGAGGTCACGCGTGAAGACAATTACAGCCTTAAAGCTGTGTTTTGTTGTGGAATCAAAATATTTACCCATGTGCCCAAGCAAAGGTGAGCAATACAATGCACTAGTGCAGGTGCACACAAGGGACCAAAGAGATGTGGCAACGCTTAGTGCAACGCACCAGTCTGAGCACGCAGGAGAGAGGCAGTGCACTAGTGTTCTGCACAGGACAGGGTGCAAAGCAGCAAAGGTGTCCTGCTGGCCCGTGCAATGCACCAGTACTTGTGAGGAGGCATTATGACTGGCCCTGCAATGCACAGGGGGACACACCAGTTATTTCACAGTGAGTAATACACTCACGTACACTAGGAGCCATAAGGCATAGTGCAATGCACTAGCACACACACAAGTGTCATGGTGGCCAGGACATTGCCCCTAGAGTGCACAGATGCCCCGGTGAGCAATGCAGTCACACGTTTACGGAAGAGAGCCAAAGTGTCCTGGGGAGCCGTGCAATGCACCAGAATGGGTGTGCGACAGAGAGGTGGAGTCCCAGCAGGCACCACGACACACACTTGTGCAACAGACAATGCCTCACAGCAGAGCAGAGGGGCAACGAATCACACCAGCGAGTACCAGCGTGGGGAGGGATGTGTCCCAACAGGCCGCAGGGCAACACACCTTTCATGCTGCCCAGTCTGGAGGATACCACGCAAGCTCCAAAGCAAAGCTTTACCTGTCTGCCCCAAACACACCAAAAGCCAGGGCTTTCCATCACTCATCGCGCCCATCTGACATAGAGGTGATGTGGAAAGGCAGAGCTGACAGCTGTACGTTTATTCTTAGTCCCTACAGAGGTCCAGGTTATCAGCAGGGCTGGAAATGGAACAGCCTCTCCTGCTGGCTTTTATCCCACATGGATCTAAGATGTACGATTCTACTGTACGTTACACATGACCCTTCCAGGGATCGGGCCAAAACCAGGATCTACACACACACACGCCGCACAACGGGTTTCCTAAACATCTCAGATCCGAGTCGCTCCTCGCTCATACCGAGGGGTAGAATCAGGAATGACTCCCAGTCAATGGGGACATGCCCGAGGAAAGACAATGAGACCCCCATGGATCGAGCGAGACAACAATGGATACATTGATCACACGCACTCATACAGAGGGACAGGATTTTCAGCAGCCACTTGGGATTTTGGAGGCCTAACCCAATCTACTTTGAAGGGGTCTGAGTTTCAGAGGGAGGATACTCAGCACTTCCTGAAAACCCAGCCCCCTTTAAGGGGTCTCAGGTTGGGCACCCAAAAATCACTAGTCACTTCAGTAAGGCTCAGCCTGACAGGACATGACGGTGCATCGTGGACAAGGGGGAAGATCTCCAATGCAAAGGACTCGCCGCACATCCAGACAGACAGAGACACAGGCTGGTGTCCAGAGCCCCTTCTCCCTGGGGTGCCGGGCTCCACTTCCAGGCAGAAATCCCCCACGTTCCCCGCCATTACACGTCCAGAAGTAGGGAAGGGCCCTTCACACCAAAGTCCTGTTTACCGAGAGCTGGTTTCCAGCACTCGGGAGAATAGCAGGAGCATTTCAAGGCCCTGTTTCCACTTGGCTGACACGCTATTTATAGAAGCCTACAATTCTCCCAGAGCTTTCCTCGGGATCTCAGCAGAAATAGCCTGCCCTGGGTCCCTGCTGCCTCTTCTAAGGAGGCCAGGGCAGGCACGCTGGCCAGCCAGCCCCATTAAGCCTCCTATAACCTTCCACCGCCTCTTCTGTGCCAGACTCCAGCTGCATCATGTCCTTGCCCACCCCATCCTCACCATTGTGCCAACGCTTCCCCTTCGACCTCCTGTTCAGGGGCCAACCGGGAGCAGCTCCATTGAAAGCAACAGAGCCAGACTATTCTGCGGGCGCGTTAGAGGAAGGGAGCGGGGGCGAGGGCACGGTCAGGCCCAATGGGCTAAAATCGCCCCGCCACGTAACGGCGTGGGAGGCAATGGACTGGAGCGGAGTTGCGCCGGGCATTCTTTGGCCTACTCAGATTGCATAGGCAAAAAGAGCGGCATCGTCCCCCTCGCACCTCCGCTCCGATCCGACCACCAACAAGACAGTCACTACACGGGAACACTCAGTGAGCCGGCGTGCCCAGATTCAGCAAAGCTCTGAAGAGGTCGCCTTGAATTCAATGGGTCTCCAGCTCCTGCTCAAGCACTTTGCTGAATAGGTACCTAAGTCCTCAGGGCTCACATCTGCTCTCTGTCACGGTGGCGTCAATCTGGAGTCACTCCACTGATCGCTGGGTTTATACCAGCGAAACGGAGCTCAGAATAGGGCTTTTGAGCTCCACTTCCAGAGAAACCTGCCAAGTTCTCTACGCACAGGCCACCTGGTCTTATGGGGAGAAATGGGCGCCTGCCAAGTGAGCCCAACTAAGCACCCGGGAGGGTAGTTCCGGTCTCCCACTAGTGCCACTCGGTGGAGTTACTCCAGCAACCCTGTGTCTGGGTCTGAGCTAAGAATTCCAGTGCGTGATTTGCAAGCAGGGGTGCACCAAGGGGATCTAAAACAAAACACCCCAAAGAAAAGACTCTCACAAAAATGTGGCCCCTAAGAACTAGCTTTGTGGAATTTCAGGTAGCAGCAGGGAATCCAATGCATCCAACTTTGTGAAGCTTTCCCCCCGGGACAGCCCAGCCACACACCTTCCCCATGCTTGCAACTAAAGGCCTTTATGGATCATAAAGAAAACTCTCCTCCCCACATACCCCACCAACCAAAGGTCTAGTTCTCTGCTGGCCAGCAGCCCCCACCCCTTTGGAGCTGGCTGGGAGAAGGCACAGCAGGAAGGGCTGGGTTGATATAACAGAGATACAGGCGCACACGCGAGAAAAGAAATATCACCACAAATTTTGTTGACATCCTTCATTACAACTGCCGCCTGCCTTCTAGTGGACAGAAGCCAGCCTGACAGCTGTCACTCAACAATCCCACATGCAGAGGGAGGCAGGCGGAGGAGCCCTGTGAAATCACATCCCTCCAAAAGGAAACGCAGAGATTCCAGGGTTATTTATTAATTTCAAGAAGTAGGCGACTTTGTTCCACAGGTAACGCTGGCTCTAGTAACACCCCCGCCCGCCAGCACACACACACACACACACACCTCTGCTTGTCAGACAATGTCTCCCCACCCCAGCCTTTACCTCCCCCCGCACCCTGCCATCGTATCCCTCTTTGCCAAACATTTCTGCGGCTTTTGCTCCTTGAACTGCAATTAAAACTCCAGCAATTTGGGAACAACTCTCACAGAGGATGCAACTTCGCCCAGCCAAAGGGGTGGGGGGGAATGAGCCGAGCCAGGAGGCGTCTGTCCCCGACACCCCCACGCTTTCGCCGAGAAGCAAACCCACATGCTGAAATAATAAAGGACTGTTGGCTTGATCTTCCATTCCCAACCCCCCCCCCCCGCCTCACCACCCACCCTTCCCTTTCAAAGCAGCTCCCCACCCACCCCCCCAGCCACCCCCGCCACTTAGTAAACATATCCTCTTACTCTGGGGCTTCTCAGATGCACAGCCCCTGCGTGCATCGCCCCCATCCGCCTGTGCAAGGCAAGAGGCGTGTTTACACCTAAAGCGATTTTCGGGAGGGATTTGGGATTTTTTTTTTAAGGGTGGCGCGGGGAAGGCGGGGGGGGGGGGGCGCACACAGGAAAGCAGCCACCCGGCGATGGAGGGGCGGCCGATTCGCAGCCCAGTGCGAGGCAGTAACCGGAGCGGTGCGGGCTCCGGGGAGGGCGGACAGGAAATAAGAGAAATACAACCCGCTCGGCCTTACCCGCTGCCAAGCTGCCGCACGGGGAGACAAAGGCTGGTTCATCTGGACAGCACCCTGCCCTTTCACCCCCTCCCCACGGAGTTTGCAGCCCGAGCCACTCCGCAGTAAGTTGCGAGATTAGCTCATTACCGGGGGAGAGGGACGGGGGCGATCGATGGGAAAACCCAGCCGCCCCGGGGAGCCGGGCGCGGGGATCGCGGGGGGCCGGGGATGGAGTGCGGGGCGGGGGGAAGGTGGGTACTCACCCGCCGGCTGCTGGGCCCCCAGCCCCTCCGAAGCCGCCCGCCGGGGGAGGTTTGTCTCGTCCGCCGGGGCTGAGTCTTTGCCGCCAGAGAGATTCATGGAGCCCTCGGCGCCGCCGGCCACCTTCAATGACAGCACGTTCATCGCCTCCGCTCACATCTCCCCGGGCCGCTCCGCCGGACGCGACCCCCCGGTGCCCGCCCGCCCCGGGTCCCTGCCTCGCCGCCCCCGCCTGGGAAACGCACAAAAGAAGAGCCGGGAGAAGCGGCACCGGGGGAGGGGGGGATATTTGCAAGCGTGGGAGAAAAATCCCTCCCCAGCTCCGCGCTCTCCGCGCTGCGCCGCGGCTCTCGGGGCCGGGTGGGAAAAGGAAACGAAGCCGCCGAGCAGAGCCCTGGCTTTGCAGCTGAAGCTGCTTGTTCCCCCCCCCACCTTCCCCTTCCTCCTCCCCCCGCCCCCTCCTCTTCCTCCTCCTCCTCCTCCCCCCTTCTCGCTCCTCTCTCGCCTTCTGCTGCGCTCTGCCTGCCGGGCTCCGCCGAGCCTGCCGGGCTGGGGACGGGCTCGCTCCCGCCGGCCTCTCCCTAGCTCGGGGAGGGGAGCGGGGGGGGGGGCTGCTGCTGCTGCGGCTGCCTCCGAGCTCTGCTTACCTTCGCCTGTCAGCAGCCGGAGCCGCCGCCGGAACCCCAGGGAGCGCTCCGGCGGGGCATGCCGGGGATTGTAGTCCCCGCCGAGCCCGAGCTGGGGGAGGCAGAGCCCGGAGCGGGCGGGGGGGGGGGGGGGGCTTTTGCAACGGGGCGGGGGGGGGGGGGGGGGGGGGCGCGCGCCGGGGGGGGGGGCGGGGCCCCCCCCCCCCCCCCCCCGGGCCCCCCCCCCCCCCCGCGCACCCACCCCCGGGGTGTTTTAATCCACGCCCGGCCACCCAACTTCTGCAAAGTTTGGGGCTGAACTTTGCACCCAGCTCCGGGGCCGGCCGGGCGCATCCTGCTGGGAACCGCGGGGCGGGGGCTGGTTCGGGGTTTTTTTTCCTACCCCCCCCCCCGGGACGTGTCACCGCTGCCCTCTGCTGGGTGGAATCGGAACTGCTCCGCGGCGGGGGGGTGTGTCATAGGCTCTCTACTGCTAGCGGGGAGTCTCCTTTCGCTCCAGTGGGGCTGGGGGAGGGTTGGAGTTTTCTCCTCCCTACTGTTGCTAGGATATTCCGGGGAGAGACAAAGAGAGATGTACAGACCCAAGGAGCTAGGTGTGGATTATCTGGCTACCTAATCACACGCAGGATGGGAAAAATCCACGTTCAGCATTGCCCGAAGCGCAGTGGTTTTCTCTTAGTCAGTCAGATTTGGAGAGCAGGGCAGGTGACAGGCAAGGATGGCACATGTGGGTAGCCCACTGTGCAGCAAAGCACAGGATGGACTAACATAAACCAGTCCATACAGACTATGGAACCGGGAGGGTCTGGGTCATGGACTAGGGCTCTGGACAGGTGCTGGCAAAGGATAGCCAGGGACTGCCTTGAACGGCCTCGGGACTGCAGGATTCAGCGCTAGGGGCAGGGCAATGGCGGCGGAGGGGCTCGGGGTTCCCTATTTCTGTGTGGGGTGACTGATATTTTCAAAGCCTTTTAAGAGGATCTGGACACCCTAGTCCCATCAGGAAGGAAGCGTCCAAATCCCTTTACCGTAGCTTTGGAAACAACAGTCTAAATCTTCAGACCACCTCCATGGGACTTATTCAGTGGTGAATTCATGCTTGGAGTCCCCGGTTTGGGGTGTATTTATTAAAGCCCCAGCCCCTGGAGTCATGGGAGTATAAGAGACTTTCATTAAAACCAAGTAAGTTTTTAATCCTGGTTGTGGCCAAAAGATTGGAAATATGACCCCCAAGACCCCCTAAAGCATCACAAACCAGAAGGCAACTGAAGAAAGGCCCAGCTGAATTCTCTTCCAAGAGTCTCCTGCTTTTTAAGCCCATCTCATGGTGCTTGGGGTACAGTACAGAGTTATGTACAAAGTGAATCCACACACACACACACACAGAGTAAAAATCCAACACTGCGTCCCAAGCACTAGGAAACAGCAGGACCATTTCTCACTTTCTATTTTGTTCACATAAAACGTGGCAAGGGATCAACAGACCTAGGAACTGTGTTATCAGCCCTGGGATCATGGTAATGTTTTGAAGTCTTGGCCGAGATTGGTACTGCTTCATGCTCGGTGCTGTGCGGACACCCAGTAAGAGACACCCCCTGCCTCTAAGAGATTACAATCCAAACCAGGAGGGGAAATAGAACATAAGAACAGCCCTTCTGGGACAGACCAAAGATCCATCAAGCCCAGGATCCTGTCTTATGACTGTGGCCAATGCCAGGTGTCCCAGAGGTGATGAGCAGAACAGGAAATCATCAGATGATCCATCCTGTCCTGCCCATTCCCAGATCCTGGCAAACAGAGGCTGGGGCACCATCCCTGCCCATCCTGGTTAATAACCATTGATGGACCTACCCTCCATGAATTTATCTAGTTCTTTTTTGAACCCTGGTGTAGTCTTGGCCTTCACAACATCCTCTGGCAAAGAGTTCCACAAGTTAACTGTGCGTTGTGTGAAAAAGTAATTCCTTTCCCCATAGAGCTGGGAAATGATTTGCCCTAGGCCACACAGCAGGTCAGTAGCTGGTTGGCAGTAGAATCCATGTCTCCTGACCTTCAGTCCGGTGTCCTGCCCCCTGAACCATGGTACATCTCTGCATCTAAATATTAATTTGTGTTTCTATAGGGCCTTCACTCCAAGGATCCCAAAGTACTCGCTCACTGTTAGTTTCACATAGGCCCATAGATACAATTAAAATACGTAATGTGACTGATGTTTGTTATGACATTTTATTTTCCTGAGTGACGAGTGAAGGGTTAACTCCAGGGGATTGGGACTATCACTAGAATTTTAATCACACGTGAGTCATCAATGAAGTAACACATAGGTGCGGGTGAAACAGAAAAACGTACCACCGGGATCTATCACCCATACATACACTTCTAGGGTGCTTATTGCATATTCAATTCTAATTAATATTTGGGTCTCAACAGACACCTCAGACTACGTCCTGTTCAATGCACTCATCCCATTGATCTAGGACGACAGTGGGACTGGTAAGTAAGCCGATGATGCAGACATTGCAGTATATTAGACATTGCTGCTGCACAGGGAAGGGCACCGTCTACCTGGTAGAATTTGCCCGTGCCACTCGATCCGTGTTGTTTGAGTGGGCACACGGAGAGGCTGTTTTTATCATTTAACCCATGAGGTCAGCCTTGAATTTTCTGCTATTTTTTAGGAACTGATCAAAATCCAGAACGATCCACATACTCTGATCTCATACGATCGTACCTGGTAGTAATCTTGCCTCTTTCGGTGTAAATGCACACACACTATAGTGGAGTTGTGGGCATAGCACACACCTGAGGCAGAGAAGAGGAGCAGATCTCCTTCCACCCCCCCACCCCCCCCGACCGCAGAAGACAGAAAACATTACACTGCAAGCGGCATAAGTTTAAATTTAAAAGATTTATTAATTTAATCCACGGCACTGAAAGGTCACATATGAATCAAAGAGCTGCATAAAACCGTCCAAGTCCTTTATCGGGTTTGAAGTTCATCGCTATAGTTATCATAAAAAAATATATCTCACCCTGGCCCAAAGCCCTGGAGAATTAAAAGGAGCTGGGTAGGACCTGCCGCGTTCCCTTGCTCCGGTTTAAAACTATAGCAAAATTCCCATTGCCTTTGACAGGACATCACCTTTCCTCCTCTGCTTTCTCTTGGTGTGTATGTCTTGTGTGATGCTCATGACCACACAGCTACATGGGTCATACGGGGGGCTGGTGACAGCTAGCAAACCGTGACCCAGTCATCACTTTATAACCGGACCGAGAGTCCTAGCTCTGGAGCCCTTGGTCTGCTAAGCCACCTGCACCGGTCCCTGTTCCAGAAGCAATTAATCCTAGCTGAATATTTATCCCGGTGAATATTTATACGTGCACCTCCCCAGTTGTGAATAACAATGCGTGGGCCCTGAGCCATTCCTAAGGCTGTAACTCAATCCGAGGGGGCCTGAGAATCTATATAAACCTCATGAGTTTATTCTATCTCCAAGCCCCTGGATTGAATTTCCCCATGCAATGGCTTTCAGCCCACGCATCAGCCTATACCTAGAGAGAGACACACCCATGGTTAAAGCAAGAGACCCTGCATAGAGGCCTCCGACATTGATTCAGAGTCTGGACTTTTGGGTTCTGTTCCCGGCTCTGCCACTGACTTGCTGCATGACCTCGGGCAAGTCACATCACCTCTTGGTGGCCCAGTTTCCTTGTGCAAAAGGGGGATAATCCCATTGAGCCACCAGACCCAGACTAGGTCATTAGTATATGTGAAGGGCGCTGAGTTCATGGGGCAAAAGGTGCTAGAGAAAACCAGAACCTTTCTCCTACAACCAGGTCTTGTGAAGCAGAGGCTGTGGGTACCGTCGCTGCTTTTAGCTCCTTGCTGTTAAACCACAATCGAAAGGGTCAGAGCTGCCCAAATCCCCCCCTCAAGCCTCAGTCCTGAGTGGGGGCCTCTCCTGATAATCCACATTGGCTCTGGATCCAATCCTCCCACTTACACCCAATGACTGCATTACCCCAGGGCACCCACCTGGGCCCAGCTCCACCCCTGTAGCCTCCTCCATTCCCATTAGACAGGGGCCGTCGCCCCACATCTCGGACCTAGAGCCAAACGTCTCCAGGGCGCGGCTGTTGGGGTCCCGACTTGCTCTGCTCTAGAGACAAGGGGCAGCTGCAGACTGCGATGCAAGAACCAGCGTGGGGCAGAGCCAGGCCCCGGTTCAGACAGGTCTAGGCCGAGCCAGTGGGCAGCGCCTGGGTGGCCCATTCGCTGCAAAGGGGAAATCTAGCGATGTGCATCCCCGGGGCCAGCGCGTGCCGAACCGCTCGGGTCTCAGGCAGGCGGAGCTCATGGACCACACGAAGCCTGGAGTGCGTCCGTCGACGGCGGGGGACAACACGAGGCGCACAAGTGCACGGCAAAACACACCAGAGCCTGCAAAGAGGGGCACCTGCACCCCATCGGTCACTGTTCACCTGGGGCCCCGATGCCCTGCAGCCCCCTTCGGCTGATCGTCCCGGAGACGTGCCAGGGGCAAACGGGAACTCAACTCGCCCAGGGGCCTTGTTTCTCTCTCCCAGACTCCTGCTGCCTCACCAGCCTCAGCGCAGGGTTACGCTGCCACCGTGTGGCTGGCTCGGCTGGCCAGCCCTCCTCTGCGCCTGGGTTTGACAGGTCTGGCGCCCACTGAACTTTTGCATAAGACCCGGGCTTTTAGATTCATCTTTCCTAGCACTGGAGGGGCCCTTCCCTCTGCAAACCTGCAAGGAAAGAGACTAGAAAACCAGGCTGGACCCATGGGCTGTCCGATGGCCTAGCCCTATGGCCATGCTATGTCATGCACCCCCCATGGGGAGCGTGCGAGACCCTACACAATCCATATGCACTGTATTCATCTTGTGTTTAAAGATGGGCTTGCTGGCTGGCCTCCTGAGACACACTCTGCCTTTGAAGCACTGAGTCTGTAAACCTATTTTGTTCCTACTTGCATCTAATCATGAGCAGGGTCAGAGCAGGGGACAGACGCTCAGTTTTTACGGGCAGGGGCTGGTGGGTTCGGGGCACAGGCAGGGTTTTAGAGCAAAACTCATCCTCAGAGGAGGCAGGATTTTAACCGAGTTCTTGCAGACCTTTGCGGCGGCCTACAAGTCGGAAAAGCAGGAAATCGCTGTGGTTGGTTTGAGTCAATTCCCAGGAGGGCCGTGGCAACGTAATCCTTGCACCGTCCAGAGCGGGACGTCTGGCAGCTTCGCTGGGCTCCGGGTGCCGCAGAGGGGCGCGGGTTCGCCCCGCGTGTGCCTGAGAGCACGAGAGACATGCGAGTGCATCTGTGAGAGCGTGAGCGCAGCCGGCAGAGACGCAGGGCCCTGGTTCTCACCTGGCACGCTGGTGGAAATCAGGAGTAACACCACAGAACGCAGGAAGAGCGCCGTCAGCTTGGAATCGGGCCCGCTGGCGTGTTAGCCTTTCTGCATGGGGACGGCCCACCTTTGCGCCTTCCTCCCGGTGCTGTCTGGATCCATGCAGAGGGAAACAGCTTCTCCTGGGGCCCACAGAAGCCGGCAGGGGCCGCTTAGCTGGTGCTTGTGTCTGGGCTAGGAGTCAAATTGGGAAATTCCATCTGGCGTCAGCAGAACAAAAGGGTGTTAGGACATTAACAACCAGACCTTTCTGGTGGTTTCAGGGGGAGGGGATTGGTCGAGGAGACCACATGAGGTTATATTTGTTAAATTATAGGAACACAGACATTTATCTCCCAGCTGAGACCAATGGTTCATCAAGCCTGGTATGCCTCTCCCCACACCTTATGACTGATCCCAGCTGCTTCAGAGAGAGGCCTCTATTAGTAGAGAACAACTTGTTCCTTCTTGATCTCAGGCTCATGGTGGTCAGCTTATGCCCTGAAGCATGAGGGTTTGTGCCTTACATATTTTACCCTAGCTAATGTAACTGCAGCTATTCTCAGCCGGAGAAACGGGTTAATCCTTTCTGGAAACCTAAATTCTGTGCTCACTGTTATCACGTGGCTGGGAGTTCCACAAGCTAATTACGTAAAAACAAACAATTTCCTTTTATCAGACGAAAAGGCAACAAATGTGTCATTGGGCGTCCCCTTGTTCCTGCCATCAGAGAGGGTAAACAGGAGTGCCCGAGTTACCTCCGCCATAGGATTCGTTATCTCTACTCATTCGTCTCCTCTTGAAACCAAATGGCCCTGCTCTTTCGCTGGGGAGCCTTCCTGTAGCTCTAATCACATTCTAATGCTGCATTGTATAACCACACAGGGCACCTTAAAACCACAGGTTGGTACCAGAGGACACTTCCCCAGGGGGAGTTCCAAATGGTCACAATAAAGAGGGGATCACAGGCCAAGGGGTGGGTTGGCAGCGTGACTGCCAACCATGTCAGGAGGGCAAACCCCCATCCCCCGCCCCCACCAGAGCACTGCCTGGAGTCCTCCCTTGAGGTGGGGGTAGCCCTGGGGGAAGGCTGGCTGTGCTCCTCCCGCCCCCTCCCCCCCCAGCCCAGGTGCATTGTGCTTGTGCTCACACTCACTAACGTGCTTTGGAGGAGTGAGGCTTCACGGAGGCTTTTCAATAATTCATCAAGCTCCTTAACGTGCAAATCCCTTCGCCGAGCCCCCGGGCCCGATTCGCCTCTAAACCCTGCCGTGCAGGGGAAAAGGTCCCCGCCTCCTCCGAGAGCCGCAGGGCGCATGCCCGGGAGCAGCTGCCGCCAAAAGGAGCAGCGGGCACCCTTGGGCCCATGAGAAAGAGGATGGCCTAGTGGTTAAAGCGGGGGGGGCAGGAAGGACTCAAGAGATCCAGGCTCAAATCCCAGCTATGGCACAGCCCCTCTCAGGCTCAGGTTCCCCTTCCTTAAAGTTCCTTTCTGCCACCTTGTGCCTCTCCTGAGTCCTTAGATGGAGAGCAGGGACCACCCCCCCAGCATCCAGCACACCGGTGCCCTGATGCCAGGGGCGTGGGCCTCCCCGCTCGGCTGTGACACAGCCCAGGAGCGAGGGCTTGTTTCCGCAGGCGAGTCTAGCTGTGCGGGAGGGAAGGTGTCCAGCGCCTGCACTGCAGCACAACCTCCCCAGACCTGCCGCTTTCCCAGAAGAGCAGGTAATTGATCACACGCAGCGCGGCACACACAGCTGCAGAGGTAATGCATTTTAAAGCTGCCACGGCAGGGCTCTGCCTTCCTGGCCGAGACCCAAGTCTGTATGTTCCACCCGCCCCCGGCTGCCTGCGAGGTTCTGCCAAGCTCTCCGGCGTGGCCGGATCAGAATCTGCAGACTCCTCAATTAACTGACCCTCCCGGCCTGCTCCCGGGGGAGCAGGTTATTTCGGCCTTCTGACACGGGCTGCTTTTCCAGGTTGCATTGTTGCCCGCATAGGTCACAGCAGAACGCGTTCCATCACGGCTCCCTCCCAGCTGTCCCGGGGCGCGCGGCTTGCCTGAAAGTCTCCGGGAGCGTGGGGGTGAAGGAGCCCGTTACCGGAGGGGCGCAGCGCGTACCCACGCAGATGGGTGGATCCGCAGGCCGGCCCTGCAGAAGGGAGGGTGGCAGGAAAGGTCATTCGTGCTGGTGAAATGCCTTGGTTCTCCCTTGGTCAGGAGCAGGAGGGCTCCCTGCCCAGTGCCTGCACAGACTGGTGCTAGCGGCTGTTTTTGTTGACTTCCTGCTCCCTTTGCCCCCATCCATACACCTCCCGCCGCAAGGGGAGACATCGCAACTACCGGATCTACCTCTGACCCGTTTGGCCCCGGGGAAAAATTCTCTCTTCCTGCCTGTAGCATTTGCCAGCCCAGCTCAGACCGATGCCCATTGAGAAATGGTAGAAGGGGGCCTTCAAGAACCCCCTCCAGCTGTCGGCAAGCTGAGCGGAGGCAGGAGTGCTGAGGGAGATCAGGCAGGGCCTCTGCCCCCACACCCTCCAGCCAGCCCAGAGTCCTGCCTCTGGCTGCAGCCAAGGAGACGTGAAGGGAAGGCAAAACAGTGCACCGTGCTGTACCTGGGGGAGGCGGCGTTCCTTTCTGACCCACGGAGCAGGAGCTGGAGGCCCTGAAGCCAGAGAGTGGCTCCCTCCCTGCTCATAGAATTACCCAGGCCTTCCCCACAGTTCCCTCTGCGTGCACCTCTGAACCCTTCATCCCATAAATTTGCTCCTGCCCACGGAGCTCCCCAGCAGCAGCCGGCCTCCCCTCACAGCCCAGGCCAAACTCAAGCTCCCAGCGGCCCCGGGGCCTCCCCTCAGGTGGCTGCTGCCTGCTGGGACCGGCCTGGGGGGCAGAGCCCAGCAGAGGGGGATCGGGAACACTCAGTCACACAGTTCGCCAGGGAGTCTCCCTCTGCCGCAGAAGCCATGTTACCCCCACCGGTGGGGATTTCAGCCAGAACCACGCGCCCTCCCCGAGCCCAGCGGAAGCTGCCCGTGTCCGCTGCGGCCCCTCGCTTCACTCCCTATTAGCGTTAGTGAGGCGAGCGGGCCCCTCCAGCACCGTCGAGTGACTAATCCCAAGCGTGACGCGGCCACAGCCTCGCAGACGCAGGAAGAGCTGCACGCACGGAGCCAGACCTGGGGACTCGGCTTCCGAGCCTCATTACCGGGCCTTCTGGCCCTTCCCAAGCGCGGCCCGGCTGCTCCGCGGCAGATTAGACTTTAATGAAAGCAGAAGAGAAATCAAGGGCCTAAGTGGGAGGTTCGCAGCCTCTTGTTCCAGTCCGCGCTGCTCTCTCACACCTACCCCCACAGCCGTGGTTCAGACCAGAGACCTGGGTGACCTGGGGCAAGTCCCTGCCTCAGTTTCCTCTTTGGTTTTTGCCTCGTAAGCTCGGTGGGGCAGGTTTGCCCAGCACCTTGTAAATAGTAAAGATGGAGCCGTCACACACAGGTACCCCTCTGCCACCCTACTCTGCCACCAGCGGCTATCCCCCCGGAGGGCCGCCCCCGGAGAGCTCAGGCCACAGCACATGGGGCTGTAGCCATAAATGGGGAGCAGATCTGGAGAGCCGCTGCTCCTTGCCAAGCCCTGGGGGATTCGCCTGGCACCTCCTGGTGTCCCTTGTTCATCAGCTCCTGGCACCAAGTTGGGCTATGCCCGGACTCTGTGCCGTGCAGCAGCAGCTGGTGCTGGGGAGGTGAGGAGGCGGAGAGGAGCGGAGGGATTCTTTAATCAAGACGGAGTCCTGGGGCTGGGCCTGCAATGGTGACAAGAGATTTTTCAGGCCTTAGCAGAAGTCTCACGTGATGCGAGCTGCATGGGCCGCCGATAGCACAGCGTGCAGCCAGTCGCAGCCCCGCCTGCCTGGCACAGGCCCCGCAGGGCCCGCTCCGCATTTCCTGCAGGACAGGGGTGACGCCCTGGGCCTCCGCGGCCCTGTCCCTCAGGATCCCAAAGCACAGGGGCTCCTTGCACGCAGGGATTCCCATCACCCTCTTTTACAGATGGGAACCCAGGCCCAGAGGCACAGCTAAGGCACAGCTCCTCAAATGGATATAGGTGCCTAACTCCCATTGGTTTCAGTAGGATTTAGGCACCATACCTTTCAGACTCTGGCCCCAGGTCACCCAGTGAATCCGGGGAAGGACTGGGAAGAGAACCGTCAATCAGAGCCGTGGAGCTTGGGGGCCAGGGTACCAGGAAGTGCGGGGGAGGGGGCCCATCTATAACAGAGATTCAAATGTGTCCTTCTAGTGAAAGACACAGCAGGGCCAGGGACAGATTTCGGGGGGTCCTGGCACACAGGGATTCCCAGCGGGGCTCCTTCATTCCAAGCATCGGTGCGGTGCTCGGCAGCCCCTCCCCTGAGAGCGGCATCCACACCGGCACTGAGGGCATCCACGCGGCCTGTCTGTCCGGGAGCCCGAGAGAACCCAGGGTCTGTCTGTGCCCGGCAGCCTCATCTCAGCCTCCCTGGGTTGCTCCTTCCAGCCCAGCCTCGTCTCTTGGCTTTGCAACTCCGTGCCTAGCCCCCCAGGACGGGTCAGGAGCGGGGCCATCAGCTGATCACCCCAGCGGGGGGAGGGGGAGAAGCACTCAATGCCTGGGACGGCCCCTCCAACAGGGGCCAGGACCCCCCAGTTTTAGGAAGCAAGAAACCCCAGCCTGCTGCCTCCCCGAGAGCTGTCGCTGACAAAACTAACCCCCCTGCAGCCCCGTCGGGGATTGAACCTGGGATTCTTCAGATCTAAAGGCAGACGCTGCTACTGTGGGAACTACTAAACCAGGCCCCTTAGCTAGCAGCAGTAGTAGGCTCCACCCTCTTCTGAGGCCCGACTTCTCGAGGGGGATGACTGCACCTTCCCCGTGTGTGCAGTCCCTGCCTTAGGGAGGTATCAGCACCCTGGCTGAGCTCAGCACCAGCCAGAGTCAGCCTGGGCTCTGGGGCTGGAACAAGCAGATGGAAATGACCCCGGAACCACCCAGCCAAGGGCGCCCTCGCCAGGGGCTCAGTAAAGAAACGGCCTGCCAGGAGCCCGGAGCGGCCAGGGGGGCTGCGTTAGCCACGCAGCCAACTCACGGACGCCGGCCCCCGGCTCAGACCCGCACCAGACCCCAGAAAAGCAAGGACCAAGCCAAAAATAGCCTCTCGTCCCCTCCCCCTCGCTTCAGCTGGAGCGGGGCTGAATTAAGACGGCGCGAGGGGAGAAAAACAACCTGGATCCCCCCCACCCCAATCTCCTGGCAGCACCAAAGAGCTGGATTGGCCATGTTCATCCATCTTTTCCTCCAGCTACAGCCCTTCTTTCTACCTTTTCTCTCCCCTCCCCCCAGTTCAGTTCCTCCCTTTCTGCCTTCGTCTGGGAGGAAAGAAAGAGCCTTTCAATAGCAAGGTGTCAGGGTGTGTGTGCTTGGGAGGGACCCCAGAGAGATCCTCCTGGCAGTCAGGGGAGGGGGCCCAGGTGGGGAGGAGGGGATAGGGACCTCGGCACACAGGGCCCTCTTCGCCTGACTTTAGCTCAGGTGACTGCTCTGGGGTGAATCATCCTCTCGGTTACACCGGCCCTACCCGCAAAGGAATTCAAGCAAGGGGAGAAAGCCCCTGTGGACTGGGGAAGTGGGGCCATCCGATTACCCTGTGCAGAGAGGCGGGGTGGCCTCGGGGTTCAAGCAGCAAGATAAAAACGGAGGGGTCGGGGGGTGAATTTTTGACTCTGTCTCAGCAGCGTGGCACAGGCTGGCGATGGAACATGCCGTGCCCCTGCGGGGAAGGGGAAGGGGAAAGGAGAAGAGGCGCTAAGAGTCCTCACCTGCTGGGGAGCGGGGCCTGCAGCAGCCAGATGCAAAGGAACATCCGTGGGGCAACAGCTGGCTGTGCCCCAGCCCCCACCCCAGATTTAAAGGGCCAGCTGGCAGAAAGACGTGCTGGGAAAGGTCCCTCTAAGAGAGGGGTCCCAGAGTGGGGAATTCTTTGGGGGTCAGGCACTTGTTGCATGGAAAACAACTGTCAGGGAAAAGCCCCACGTACCCCCAAAGGCCCCCGCTAGAAAATCTGTCAGACCCTAGGGCTGCGCGGCTTACAGGACTTGCCCTCCAAGGCGACTGAGAGCAACTGAATTGTCTTTGCCCCCTGGCCTGAGACTCCAAGTGCATTGGCTCAGGGCTGGGCTGGTGTCCTGGGGAGCTCTCTCCCCTCGGGGACGTTGGCATCAACCTCTTCAGACTACAGGCATGGCCAGGCCACACCAGCTCAACGATCCATCCAGCAGCCTGCCCCAGCAGCTACCTCAAGAGAAGGGGGCAAGAAAATTCTCCGTGCAGGTCTGGGCGTTTCCTTCCTGACGTGCTGTGGGGAGGGGCTGGCTTGTACTTCCTCTGGGGGTTGCTTATTTGTAGGGTAACTCAGGTTCGCATCCCTGCCTGAGGTCAGCGGCCGGCTCATAGGCCTCGCCTGCACCAAGGAACTGCTAATGGCTAATTAGAGGGGTTTCCAGAGTTGCCTTTGCCAGCCAGTGCCCTTTCATGGCTGGGCATGGTGCCAGTGACTCTGCCTCAGTTTCTCCCCCATTTGGCCTCCTGCTTTCCTCTTGTGACTCCAGCAAGGTTATTTAAGGAGGTCTCCCCTTCCGGGGCCAGGAAACCAATGACCCTAGCAAAGAGTCGACAGCCCCGGCCCACTACACAGTCCTGCCTTCTTTGCTCCAAGAGGTTTTACAACCTCCCGTCTGCGAGGGATGGCAGACAGGGGACCCCAGCCAGTGCTCTGGGTTCCAGCTCAAACCCTGTACTAAGCAGCTGGGACCGGGTTCCTCACAGTCCCTGCCTGCTTCCCATCCCCCTTTTTTATAAGCCATTTTCCAGACTCACTTTCTCAGATGTCCAACTTCCTGGACCACTCCTTACCACGCTGCTGCTTCAGGAGACCCTGGGGCCTCCCCCTTTGATCTGCAGCCTTCTGATCCCCCCTCGCTCCCGCTGGGCCAGCAATTAGCCACAGCTGCCCAGACAGCTAGCCCATCTGTTAACCCCTTAGTGGCCATGCTAGGACAGGGTCTATACACGCCATGGCAAGGCGGGGCAGTTTTACCCCCATGCTCCACCCCGGCAGCCACCCGGCTCCCTGGGTACCTTCCCCCCAGCTCCTGGCAGCCCTGGACTGTGGGAGATTTCGCCAGGCTGCCTTCGCAGTGACTGGTGCATTGTGGGAGGACCCTTTGCCATTGCTTGGTGCTGGGAAACCATCTCGCCCAGGCTAGCCCTGACCTGGCCGGTGTGGCCCCGTCCCATGTTTTAAAACGGACAATAAACCCCGTTTTAAACGTTCAATTGAAGCTCACCAGAAGGGCAGTGGAAATGTCCCCTCAAGAGAAAAATCCACAAGACGCCACGGGAAATGGCGTTTCCCTTCAAATAAAGCCTCATCCCCTATTTCCCCTGTGGCTTCCCTTTATTTCCAGGGAACAGAGGTGGGCATCCTAGCCACGGCTCAGCCTGACACACAGGTTTGCTTTGCTGGAAACAAGTCCAAGCCAAATGGCGGCCAGCCCCTGGAGGGAGGGGATTTCACCACCACAGCTGTGCCAGGGGTTGCTCCCGGCTCTGTTAAGTCCTCACGAGCGGATAAAAGACCCACAGCACAGCTGCAGCCGGCTGGGGGGTCAGCTGAGTCAGGATCACGGGGTCTGGGCTGGGGGGAGGATTGAGCTGGGCCCCCCCCTTGCAAGGCCCCAGAGATCAGGGTCCAGCCTGAGTCAGAATGTCTACACAGCAGTTTTCCAGCCCAGGGGCCTGAGCCAGCTGATCCAGGCCAGCTGGGGGCTTTTTATCCCTGTCTAGACGTAACCTCAGTGCTCATGAACGATGCCGCAAGAGATCTTTCTGCGGCCACTTCCCGCTAGCTGTGCAAGCAGCACCGTGACCCAGCCCCACCCAGACTCTCTGGCTGGGAAGCTCAGTCCTTAAAGGCACAGTCCCCAGTCCGATGCAGGCTTGCCCTCTTTAGTGTAGATGGGGGCCTTTCTGTAAAGGGCAGGACATACCCACCGGGAAAGGCTAACTCGCCCCTGGCCTGACTGAAGGAGTATTCATTGGAAAAGCGGCCACGTGGAGAGTGGTGGTGGGAAGCAGAGGGAAGACTCTCTCCTGGAGCCATGCCGGGGTAGCGAGGGGAGGGAGAGGGTCTCTACTAGGGAACGCCCAGAGCAGGGCACTGGCCAGTCCACCGGGCCTGTGATGCCTTTGTCCTCAGCGTCCCTGCACTCCACCCTGGGATGGCCAGAGAGGATGGCCCTGCACATGGAGCAGACAGGCCCCACGGCACTGGGGTTCGGGCGGAGCTCCCTCCAGGGCGGCCCACATCCATCAGGGGCTCAGCCACACCAAGATCTGGGAGAGCTTGGTAAATATGGACAAGTGAACTCTGACAGCTCCCTCTGCCAGGCTGATAAGGCTCCTTCCTCCCTCCCCCCAGCTTTGCAGATGGCAGAGGAAGCGGCTTGCCCAAGTCACATGGCGAATCCAGGAATAGCACCCGGCCCTCCTGAGTCCCAACCCCGCTGCTCTAACCGCTACATCTCGCTCCCTTCCCTGGGCGCCCCGACGAAGCCGACAGAGTGGTGGCGAGTGGT
Organism: Dermatemys mawii; assembly: GCA_007922305.1. Taxonomy (NCBI): domain Eukaryota; kingdom Metazoa; phylum Chordata; order Testudines; family Dermatemydidae; genus Dermatemys; species Dermatemys mawii. Next base: position 9,121,159 of record ML677388.1, read on the forward strand.
GCTTAGGGGGAGCAGGGCGCAGGGTCCCCCCTGCCTGATGCAGAGGGTTGGACCGGGCGCCCCCAAGAGATGCTGTCTGGGAAAGCGGAGAGCGCCCGACACTTCTGATGAGGCGCGAGGGTTGCCCCTGGGGACGCGGGGAATGGAAGCAAGCAGAAGTCTGTTCCTGCAGTGTCCTTCCAGAAAGCAGCTAACCGCGTTCGATTTCACAGCTCCAGCCAGCGGGAGAAAATCAATCCCCCAACCAGCAGCGCTCCTGTGGAGTCTGGGCTGGGGGCAAGGGGGAGGCCAGGCCAGTTCCACATCATTAAACCAAACCCTTTGATCCACTCCTGCTTCTCTCAGGGCCTGGGAATGGGCCGGGCACAGGCGTGCGCCAGGGATGCCGGCAGCGGGTCGGCAATAACGCTGCGGCTGGCAGGCTGAGGGTCCTGGAGACAGCACAGACCCTCCTGACAACGCGGCCCGTTTGGCGTGGACGGGCGTAGACGGCAGGCAGGGTGTGTGGGAACCGTGGGGCAGTTGCACGTTCTCAGGGGCCTCCCGAGAGCAAGGTCAAGGTGTGTCTGTATTCCCACACCCGCTAACGGCTCTTTCTTGCGCTATTTTAGCGCTCGATGTCACTCCCATCGCTGCCTGTGTCCCAGCAGTGCCTGCTGGGGCGACAACCGAGATTGGGGCCTCACGCTAGGTGCTGTACAGATACAGCCCCTGCACTGCAGAGTGTGCACGGTGTCTGCGGCAGACCCAGGAACCGGAGTCCCAGACTCAGCCACCGTCCTGCGGAGAGTTCTCACGCTCAGACCCAGGGCTCGTCTGCCTGCACAACTGTCACGAGAGGTGCCATTTTAAACCAGTCCCGTTCAATCAGTGCAACCCCAGATTCCAGGCTTGCTGGAGTTTCACTTTGGTGTCACCAACCCCAGTAGAGTCACAGTGAATCCAGCCTGCCACAAGGGAGAACTGGATCCGGCCCTGGTAGGAGAACAGCAAAGCAGAAATGCAACTGAGTTAAGCCCGGGTGTCCGTGCCGACTGGTCCCTTTGGCAGAAATCTAAATAAGCTGTAACTAGCCGTTCTGGTTCTGCTCCTTTTGGCCCACCCCGGAGGTCCCACAAACGCCAGGGGCTGCAGGGAGCTTTCAGCTACTTGCAACGTCCCATCCTGCGATTTCTCCAGGGACCCCGGAAATGTCCGTTGAATTTCCCGGAGCAAATCTCTCAGCGGAAGCCTACAGGACTGGCGCGTTCAGCTTCCAGACTGTGAGGGACGGGTAGTTTCTCCTCTCCTAGTTTGTGGGGGGAGCTCTGTGGGGCATGGGCCATCTCTGGGTGCTATGCGTGTACAGCGCCTGGCACCGCTGGGTTGGGGGGCTCTAGCCGCTACCGCAGTACAGAGCTGTAAGAATCCTGGTGTTCTCCTTTGTGCTGTGCCGTTCGCACTGCAGTATGTTATTTCGGGCTCGGCCTCCAAGGTGTTGAGTACGCCCCATTCCCACCCTGCAACTTGGGCCTGGTTCTCCCCGGCCCTGCACCTGGCTTGGTCCTGTGCACTGTATTTCCAAGCAGCACGGGTGAGTGCTCAGAGAGCTCGGACTGGGTGATGTTGGATGTGTGCTTCACACGGGGGCAGCCGTGCATGGCGCAGGGCTACGGGGAACGCGGCCCTGTGAGCGCACTCTGTGCCTCCCGCTGGTGCTCAGTCCCTCGTGGCATCAGGCCTTGTGCTCACAGAGCTGCAGCTGCTCTGGTGTCCCCTGCACTCTCCCCCTGCCCTGCCAATGTGCCTTGGCACTGATCTGGAGAGACGCGCTCAAGGAGGCAGAGAGAATTTGGCCTGTATGGTCCAGCCAGCTGTGACCTCTGTGCCAAGATAGCCATCAGGGCAACCAAAGAGTGCTGCTGCAGGGCCAGAGAGAGGCACAGACATCATGGGGCCCCAGCTCCTGGAGTCATGTGACTGCCTCCAGATTAAGGGTTTGTCTGCCCAGGAAAAATTAATCCAGATTAATGAAAAGCGTGCATTTAAACTGGGTGAGTTAAACCAGATTGAGTCCCTCCGTGGACCCGCTCATTTGGCCTCAAAGTGGCCTCTCCAGGGGGGAGTGATTCTGCTACCACCCGGATGGTGAGCCAGGGACCCTATACTTCTGCCCTCCCCTCGCTCCCCATGGGGGCTGAGGTCACAGTGAAGGTGGAGGCTCTGTATCAGAATGGCCCTTCTAGGCCTAGGGTGCTATGATTCCCACCGAGTCGCCAGCTGGGATGCGGCTTTTGGTCAGGGATGAGATTTGCACAGGGACAGTTCCAATGCCCTGGGTCCCCTCAGTCTCCCTGCAGCCTGCCCCTCCCACCTTGGGACCCCTCGCTCGGAGAGGCCCCTCTGCTTTGCTGGACCCGGCCCCACAGCCAGCCGGGGACAGAGAGGTTGAACCAGGAGGAGCCAGCAAGAACAGGGCGAGGACACTATAACCCCTCCCCACCCCACCACTAGGCTGTGCTGTTACAACGCCCCACCTCCGCAGGCTTTGTCTCCCCCTGATCTTTCCCGGGGGGGCAGAACTAGGAGGAAGGGGCTGAAACTGACCAATGGAAAAGCAGGCTGGATCTAGGGTGATGGGCCTGGCGTGAGCCCCTGGCTCCACCTTCCCCAGCCCGTCCGGGTTCTGGAAGAGTTCCGACGCGCCCACTGCTGGCTGGGGCGCTCCTCTGCCCCTGAGATCTATGGGGCTGGGAAACAGTCTCCCAAGGGAACCGCCATCCCCTAGCTGGGAACAATTCACGAGAGCCCTGCAGGCTGCCCCGTCGGGCAGGGTCCGGCCTGGGTGGGGCAGGCAGACCCAGCTGGGGCCTGTGATGGCAGGGCATGGTGGGCGCGGGCACAGACAGCCCACAGGCCTGGCATGCAGCCGGGGGGAGACTCCCCACCCTCTTCATCCATCCGCTGCCTGAGACCTGCTTCCTCCTTCCCATCTGCCTCCCTTTATGGCCCCTCTTTACAGGTGCCCGAACTGGCTGCCTGGCCGGGGTACAGATGGGAACGACATCAATTTCCTCTGCCCCCTGCCCTGGAAGCCAACCCTGCTCTATAAATTCCTCCTTGCAACAGGAAACCGCCAGCTGTAATTAAGCCTGGGAGCCTGTTTGAGACTTCAAACAGCAGGGCTGAGCTGAGAATGGCTCCCTGCCCACCACTCCCTCTGGGGGCGATTGGGCGGGGGGGGGAGCAGAGAGGTCAAAGGTTCTCTTTGTTCTTCCAGGAGGTGATGAGAGGCAAAGGACTTGGCTGTGCAGAATTTTGAATGGGGGGGGGAGCAGCTGCAGTGTGGGCTGAGGAAGGGAGGGGGCGCAGGCAGAGCTCGCAGTGCCCTGGATCTGCATGCCCCTGGGGTGGGTGACCTCTACCCTCTGGAAGGGCGGTTGACGTGGGGCGCTCTGGCTGGCTGGGATCCCGCCAGGGCACACGATGACGCCCTGAGTCAGCAAGTCGAAGCCGGAGGCCAGTGCCAGCCGGTGCAGCGCGTGCACCGGTGGGGATGTGTGCAAGAGACAGACACACCTGGGTGCTGTGCAAGTGCGTGCGCTCGTGCGCACGGTGAACATAGGCGAGCACGCACATCTGTGTACGCTCTCGTGCACGGTGTGCATGTGTGTTTGCATGGACACGGTATATGCCTGTGCAGCTCTTTTCTGTGTACACATGCACAGGGTATGGCGATGTGGCTCTTCACCTGAACGCTGTGAGAGTACATGCCCACACTCGTGCAATGGGTCTGGGCATACGTGTAATATGCACACACCCGTGCAATGGGTCTGGGCACACATGTAATAGGCACACACCCGTGCAATGGGTCTGTGATATACCTCAGGTAACCCTACAGCCTGGAAGAGTCTCAGCTATGCCTGTATTCTCCCCACCCAGGGCTTTTCCTAACTCTGTCTGCCCAGGGCTCATGGAGGAAGCGGCCGGCGGGTCAGAGCTGGGTTGACCAAGGGTAACGCCAACAGCCCCTGGGTGTCAGCGGGCGGGATCACACCTGGGACCCCTGGAGCTTAGTGCATCAGCTGGCTCTTAGCTAAGGCTGTAGAGCCGACTCCTTGAACTCGGGGCACTGGCCCGGGAGGTGTATGTGGGGGTTACACAAGCCGGGCTGCCGAGGGGGTCAAAGGGAGGCGGGTTTCAGCGTAAAGAAACCAGAACAAGCCCCGATTTCTGCTCCTTTCAGAGCCAGGCCCAGTAGGCCTGGGGCGCCTGGGGGTCTCTGTTGAAGGCTGAGAGCTGCACAGGCTCTGAAAACCAGGCCAAAATCCCGCTGAGCTTTCTCCAGCCAGTGACCCCCCAGAGCCAGCCAAGCTCGCTCCAGTGACCCCCAGAGCCAGCCAAACTCGCTC